>WXVQ01000042.1:800-61482 GCA_013372465.1 Nitzschia sp. Nitz4 | reverse complement strand
TGTCACATGGAAGAATTTTTGTCGGAGTGAGAAAGGTGCAGCCCATATTCCTTCGAACACAAAAGAAAGGCCTCACCATGGGAAACCAAGGTGGCTCCTCCTCCTTTGCAGCAAACATGCTTTCGTTTTTTCAAGGTTTGATACCAAAACCAAATCTTGGCCAAGTGTGGGAAGGTCCGCAGGCATCAAAAGCCTACCAAGATGGAGCCATCAATTCCCAACAAGGAGGTCCGAACATCCGCTTGGCATTTCGAAATCTCTCCACTGTCCCCCTTTTGCTCTGTTGGGTTTCAGAGAATGGCGATCTTAACCACTTCTACAAGCTAGAACCCACAATAGACCCTCTTGGATATTCAGAAATCAGCATCACCGAAGCTGATCATATCGAACATACCAGGGGTGGTCACGCTTTCTGTTTAGCCCATGTTCCAAAGAAGCAGTTGACCGAAGCACAAAGGTTAAAATCCCTCCAAGACACTAATTCAATCATCGGTGGATATCGCCCCTTTGTGAATTGCAATGGAAACGAAGTACATTTGGTGACCATCTCTAAAGGCCACTACGTCGAGGATGATTGCTGTGACTTTTTGCCAAAGAAACCAGGCCTTCGTAAACGCAAAGTACACGCCTTTGTTGCCACAGATGAAAGTGATACTACGCAAGATACTAGTGACATGGAGTGGATGGTGTCTGCCTGCTTAGCCGAGATCGACCCGACCCCGTACGACACAACCCGAAAAGTGTATGTTCTTCAGATGATTGGTGGATGGCCGGTGTATGCGGAACCCAACTGGCATGGTGGAGACACTGAATTGGAAGCACGTCTAGCGAATGACTTGCAAGCAGCCTGCAAAATTCTTCCCAGACATGCAGTCGAGTATTTGCAGAAGAATTGCCCGATTTGGGTCAACTCTTCCATCAAATATGGGCCAAAAGTTTGCCCCGTTCGAGGAATTGGATGTTGTTATCATCCCGACAAGGATTGGCTGATTGAGAACGGAATGAGTGAATTGAAGCACAAGTGTGTGGAAGTAAATGACGCTCCGGGATATTGCAAGGACTATCATTTGTGGGGATGTGGTGGATTAATGGTTCACGAGCTCTCCCATGCCTATCACCACAGAATGCTGCCACAGGGCTACAAAAACAAAGAAATTTTAGCTTGCTACGAAGCAGCTATGAAGGATGGTCTTTACGAAAGCGTCAAAGTTCATGGACCTCAGGGCCCCAAAGCAAAAGCGTATGCCTGCTCGAATGACAAGGAATACTTTGCCGAATTGAGCACAACATTTCTAGGAGGTACAGATGATTCCAAAGAGTTCAACAAATGGTATCCATTCAATCGAAAGCAGCTTCGAGAACATGATCCTCGCGCGTATAGACTCTTGTGTCGCTTATGGAAAGTGAACCCAAAGACTTGAAAGCGACAAATCATAAACGGATTGTTGTATAGTAAATGTGGTCTTTCTCGTACATACAACATTCATTCCATGGTGTGCAGTACTGCGCTTCTAGGATGGCAATGTATTCTGCAACGAATCCCAAATGAATCGTGTGGCATTTCCCAATTGCGTAGAATTGACGGGGTCTCCCCACCCATAGATCCAACCCGATTGTACACGCTGCATGGTCTGTTGTAGAGCAAGCTTCTTTTGAGCGTCAATTTTTGTGAAGAGCTCCTGTAAAACTCCCCTCCCCTCCTCCAAAAATCGTTGTTCGTCCACTTCTGGAAGTGTATCCCACGCGATGGCATGAGAGAACGGAAGGTGGGGGTTTTCAGGTCCGGTTGGTTTCCACCCAAATCCGGGATGACAAGGTGGTTCACAGAGCCCTCTCAATCTTGACCCTACCCTGATCGGGATGCATCCCGACACCATAGCTGACGTCAAGCTTCTAGAACTAGGTGTATCCCCACAAAGTATCAAGCAATACTCACTGGTTTGCATTCGGAGATTGTATTGTGATTGTTCCAAGCGATTGTTCTTATCCACCAGTCGAACATCCATGTTGGTGGCATTCTCAAGAGGGAGAATGAGTCTGTCGCGATGGCACCCAGCCCATGCCTTGGCATTCTTCCTGGGATCCCCAGCAAAGAAAACAAAATTCTCCATCCGGGTCAAGTTTCTGTGCAACGACAAAGTTTCAAGGCTACCACCCTCGGGCCTGACAACATAGGGGATGGGTATGATTTGTGTCGGTGGAACACCTTGCCACATTTGATTTCGCTCAAAACCAACCGACCACAATGCTGGCATGCGGCCTTGCTCACGCAACATCTTGGCCAAGTGAAACACACCGATAGACTTTGAAACGGAGGGGTTCCAAGTGGGTATTAACAAGACATGTGGCTTTCTCAATTGAGTAGGCCCAGTTTTTGTGAGAATTGCATCCTTATACGTTTGTAAGAGCACAGAGAGATCAACAATGGCTTTTCGTCCGGCTTTTCGATCGTTCTTTTTCTGGAGAGCAGCGTTCAAGTGGAAGTAACCAGCAATCAAAATAACATCTGCCTGTTTCGGATCATTTGTATGGCCCTCTTCGGTGGTCATTTGTAAGAATCCCCGATGTAGCCAGACTTCTGCACTCTCTTCGTTCAAATGCGACTGATAGTACTGAGACGCAGACTCGGAATCATTGAGAAGCAGATCTGTCGTAAAAGCTGGAGGTGCAACAATATGAAATTTGAGAGTGCGTCGTGGTGATCTGATAGTTTCCATAACTGTTAAGTTCATTATTGAGTCCTGACTGGGGGGAGCAACGAGTAGAGGTGCTTCGATATCTGTTGGCAGTGGCCCCAGATGGGATTGTACACCCACGGAACTCCATTGGTAGAACAAGGCGAGAAGGGCAAGGGCAACGGTGCAACCCAACGATAAACGAAGCCATCGCATTCTCAAAAATATTCCTTATTCACAGCATGGAAACTAGAGATGATACAGTTCAATACAGTTGGAGTTTCAGAGTCATGACAGTTTGGATTTCTCTTTGGAGGGATTTTTTCTTCTGTTGCGATTGCCACTGGTCGTGGGGCGTCCGTGCGTCTATACGACAGAACGCCTGAAGACTTGCGAGTTAGTGTTGTATCGGGTAGCTCCTTTCCCCAAAGTTGTCCTAACAGAATATGCAAAATGGAGGAAAGGGGTTAAAGTGAAATACGCGTACATGTACTGTACGGAATTGTTTATCATAGAGTACATGCTAGCTTTGGGTTCCATCTTTCTCTTGACTGACGCCTTCGGACTCCTTCGACTACAACACTCTATCTCTATCGCAGCAGCTGTCGAGTGCGACAAGGGCATGCGGCGCCGCCTTCGTTGTTGTCTTTGTCACAATCTTGCTAGCTTGTGTGGGCCAACAAAACACCAACCATGACAGCAGCGCCTTCTGAACCACAAGGGTCTTGGACTCCCTTCGTCCTTCTCCTTCTTGGTTTCATTTTGTGGTGGGCATTCTACAGCCAATCGCCACAGGCAGTCAAGTTTCGTCGATGGTACAACCTCCAAGTGCGTATTTTTGCTGGATACACTAGTTATTGATTACATCATTCTCACTTTAGCTTTTTGTCAAGCGTGTCCAATGGAAAAAGAAGTTGGGTCTACGGGATGAAAGTATCTACAAAAATGGTGCTGCCGGGGATGGTGCTAATCAGCGAACCAAAAGACAAGGCTGAAGCAAACTGCGTTATGAATTCTCCAAGAACCTACAGGTGACGGTGCTGGTCTTGTGAAGCAGTCTGTGGAAAATATTCGTCTATTCTGAACAAATGAATGAGACCAAGGACAACATGTTTTGCCATGTCACAAATAAATGTATACCCCGTAACTGTCAAGAATGCGATTTTTTCTTTGTCGATCCTGGTAATAGAAGGGTAACGTAGTCATTGCTCTAGGAAACAAGAGGTCTCAAGTACCCCCCATTCGATCGAGAAAGATGTTGCGGAAAAAGATCCGACCCGGATTGAAACGTTTCCAATACAATTGACGAACAAGCTGTACAATGGTGACATACCTTAGGACTTCGCAGAATCGTACAACAACGTCATCATTGCTATGGGGGTTGCTTGCCTCTTCAAGTTTTGCAAGTCTGTCGGACCACAGGCATGTTTTCGTGGGAACTGGCCACCACCACCGTTGGGTCAACAGCAGCAGCTGCAACCAAAGAAAGAGTTGTGGAGACGATGGCCACGTTGATTTTACTTACTTCGGGTCATTCAATCTCCAACCAACCAATTTTATATACTTATTAAAGTATGAATATACAAATAATCATGAGGCATATGGAAAACTGTTCCTCGTCGCCAAGGGTGTCCAACCATGGACATCCTCACAAATTTGGAGACACGAAGGCTCACCTCCACACCATGATAACTTTACGGGGCTGTCGTGAAGAGTGCCGTTCAACGGTACCCCCAATCGATTTTGTCTTCAACGAATTTACCAATACGTATCAGACATAAGATTTTGGGTCTTCCCTTTAGCCCATCCTTGCAACTCACCTCATTTGTGTTGTTCATTGACAGCAACTGTCATCATGGTCAGAGCGAATCACATGCGGGTGAACCACAAGGCCCGAACTGCAAGGGTATGGGAAGATGTCGAAACCAAATCGACAGGTATCTCCAATGCTTCCTTGAAGAAAGCTACATGTGAACCACAGCATGATGAAGGAGCCATCGAAGTTCCAAGCCCCATTTCTTTGGTCCGTCGTGGGGTGGCCTTTCATAAAGCTGGTCGCTCAGAGGAAGCCCTGAGATGCTTTGGGGACGCATTGACTAGACAAAGTCGCATCTACGGAGAGGAGCACATCCTGGTGGCACACATCTTGGCCAACATGGGGGCAGTGCATTTGGCTTTGGGAAAACTAGACGAGGCCAGTTCAGTCTTGGAGCGGGCATTGAATATCAAGGAATCATTGAAGGCAAAACATCCTACACAAGACATTCGAACAGCTGATGTACTGAACAACCTTGGCAATGTTGCCTACCTGAAGGGAGATTTTGTCCGTAGTCTGGAGTTTCATCGACGAGCCGTAAAGGAGCTTCGAACACTTCCCAACGATAAGGAATTGGCAAATGCATTGCACAACATGGGTCGTCTACAAGTCCTTCGCAAGGACTGGAGCGGTGCTCTAAAGACTCTCGAAGAGTGTACAGAAGTTGAAACGCGAGTGTTTGGAATCGCAAGTCTAGAGAGTGCAGCAACATTGGAACTAGAGGGATACGCCCACTTGGCGCTAGAGGCCAATGATAAGGCGTTGGTGTGTTTCTCTGGTAGCCTATCAGTCTTCCAAGAGCGTGTTGGAAACGTCAACGAACAAGTAGCCAAATCCTTGGTGAACGTTGCCATGGCTATGGAAGCAAATGGGGATTTATGGGGAGCTTGCAAAGCCTTTGGCACCGCACGCGACTTGTTTGAATCTTTGAATGTTCCAAAAGACCACAAAGGATTGCAAGAAGCGCTGCACGGGCACAATAAAGTGAAAACTCGCATGGCCGGTCGCGTCCGCAAATCCCTACACCGCCAAGGCATCAGGATGACCACGCGAAACTACTCTTCCTGGGAAGATAGAAGTGTGATCACTGAATCACGAGAAGATGCAAGTCCTTGATGGAACCCAGAAGTATGATAGTCACAAGTGTATTTTTGTAATGGTTTATATAAATATTCATAAAATTGATTGGTGAGGTTGGAAGTACCGTAGCACATGTAGATTTCTTTTATTTGTCATCCTTGCCCGTAGACGTTTCATCCGTATCGTACAAACCTCCTTGCAGCCAAAAGTCTTCATCGGTTTTCTTGATGTTGGCACGTCCGCTGGGCCCAGAAGTTCGAAGTCTTCGTTTTGTAACTCTGGATTCCATAGCTCTCCACATTGGTTGCAATTCTTCATCGTCTTGAATAGCATTAATATCTTCGTCGGTGCCGTTGGTTGCACCGTTGTTTCCACTCAGTTTGCGTTCCAGATCCTGCAATTGTTTCTGCCTCCATTCCTGAGGAGGTGAGGTGAATGCACGGCATTGAGAATCAACAGGAAATGGTGATCCAGTAGTCAAGATGCTAGTGGCACGAGTAATCGAACTCGACAAACATCTCTTTACGTAAGGGCGGATGAGGTTCAAGGATGCCATGGTGTTTACTACAATTTATGGTTACATTGGGGAAGGGGAAAGAAGTCTCTCCTGTCCAAGGACAGACACCTGCTGGTGGTGGAAGCCTGACTACATCGACTCGGGAACGCAATCACAAAAACTTCTGACACCTCTTCACTTTGGATCTATTGGGATCATGAAATCTTGTTCATTTCCAAGTCTGTCATCGAAAGATAACAAAGGCGAGCTATAGCACCGGGAGTTGCTGCATTCTTCGTTATGGTTGAACAACATTATTTCAAAAAGAAGAAACCGTCGATGGAAAGGATTTTTGAGCCCGTTTGCTACACCCTTCGTCTCAGCCGGGGTCAGTTGGCCTATCACGAAATATCGGAAGATGATGCAGACAAGTATCAACGAATTATATTTGTGGGTGCTGGATTTGAGGCCGATATTATGGCACATGGAGTAGAATTGTTACGATCCAATAGGAATTCCTTGCAAGAGCTGGTCCTCCAAGAATGCAGTGGTCGCACAGACCTCCTCTTTGCAGAGCTCCCCTCCTTGTCGAGGCTAGAGTCGCTTTCTTTGAGGTGGTATAGCTACGCCTTCCATCCTTCATGGGCCAACGGTTTACAAGAATCTCTTGCTAGGACACCCACATTGAAGGAGCTAGTACTAGAAGGAGGGAATATGCACAGCCCGAAACTGTGGCTCTCATTGGATATTGCGTCGTCCCTTGCCGACGGTCTGAAGATGAACGATTCGCTACAGAAACTAGTCCTCAAACGAGTGGTATTTGAAGGAACCAAAGCCACGTCCCTTCTGTTGGAAGGTGTTTCTGCTAACAAATCACTGAAAGCCGTTGAGCTAGGCCGTTGTTGGTCGCAAATGGACACCAGCCTTGACGATGGGACACGTACGATGCAAAATGTGTTAGACACTTTGTGCAAAGACGAGAAGAAGTTGGCATTTGACTTTGACGTATCTCTAGACACAGAAACCTTGTCAGTGATATCATCGGTTCTACCCCAACTTCGACACCTCAAACTTCATGGCGCAAATCAGAACATGGACCTCAACCTGCTTGAGTCCACCCTGGCGTTGGCGCCCCGTTTGCACCAGCTGGATCTTGTTAGGATTGGGCTTCCCGAGTGGTTCGCTCAAGTGTTGGCAGCTGCGCTAGCATGTAGCACATGCTCCATCCGTGCTATTGGAATCTTTGGAGCCGGGGAAATCGTGTTGGGGGAAATGGCCCTAGCAGAACGTTTACACGAGATGAAAGGGTTGGTCGAGTTGAAGATTACCGATTGCTTCGGTTTGACTGGGCATCGCTTAGGACAAGGCTTGAAACATAACTATTCATTGGAAATCTTGGATGTCAATGGAATGCGGGGTCCCTTCTACTACTTGGATCTCAATTGGGCTGGGAGAGGCAAGCTGCAAAGAATCGACAGTAGCTGTCTGTCTTTGTGGCCCTATATTTTGGCTCGAACCCAAGCCTTGGTCAGTAGGGCCGAAGGGCCTCGACGCCAGGCACAAACCATTTACTTCTTGCTGCAGCAGTACGGACCAATGATTTTCAACAATGTTGAATAAACACTGAGTGGATAACCTGCCTTCATGCCCGTGTTCCAAGTCAACTCCGTTCGATATAACTGGCGTCGTTCCCCTTTCCATCACTGCTACGTCATAGAAACGCTGCTTCTTCCACGGCAACGATAGAAACGACAAAGGATAACTACTACTAGTAATATTTATGGCTTTTTCAACAAACTGGCAAAGAAATCTGTAACCTCAGCATCCTTCTCCTTGGGTTTGGACTCTTCCGCAGGTTCCGGTGTACTGGCCGCAGGCGGCAAATCATTGGCAGCAGCAATGCTCTCTCGCAACTGCACCAACCATCCTTGATCGCCTGCCAAGGAGGCTTTGGGAGCAGCAGATGTGGATGGAGCCGCGGTAGTATCGACGGGCAATGCCTTCCACAAGGAATCCTTGGCAGCGTCCCAGTGTCCAGGGTAGTGGGCCGAGCGCAAGAGAACCGTTTCAATCAAATCTTCTTGGTGAGTGGAAGGACCGTACCAAGGAGTGGCAGTGACAACGGTTTCAGGCGTTGGTTGTTCGTCCGATGGTTCGGACAGGGGTGTGGGGTTGGGAGCAAGATCTCCCGCAACGGGTGGTTGGCCCATGGCCAAATTCTGACAGTACTGAGCCAACGTGGCAGGCTCCAAACAGGGCTGGGAGGAAGGAGTGGCGGGGGCAGCACCGGCAGGACTGGTAACTGCCTTGGGAAGGAAACACAAGTAACAATTGAGGGCAGCTGCATATTTGCGCAAGTGGTAAAAGACCAAGGCTTGCGCTTGCTTGATTCGGTAAGACGCAGGATCCTCGGGGTGATCCTCCTGCTCGGGAGGCATTTGGACCGCCAAGACAAGTGTAATGTGCACAGGCAATGTATCATCTGAAGGTTGCTTGGATGGCTCATCTTCATTGGCCTTTCCAAACTCTGTGGTCTGCAGCGATCGCAAAGACGTAGTGGCAGTGCTGGGAGGACCCTCTGGTGCATCAGGGTCCGACACCGGCGACTCCGAGGAAGCGGGGCGGTCGAACAAGTGTCGAACAAGCGCGTTTTGCAAAGAAGTCACGGCAGGTTCTACTCGGGATGGATCTGTCAAATCTAGTGCAAAGACAAAGACATCGGTAGAAGGCGCAGTGGCCAAGAGCGCAGTAACCAAAGCGGACGACTCGGTTCCAGGCGCGACTCTGCAATTCCAAATGCCAAGGTCTGGGGCTGGAGGATACCGACGTTGCGTGGAATTTGGATCATCTTGTTCGGGAAGAAAAGAAGAGTCTACTTGAACAGCCTGGTACGTCAAGGTACTGTAGCCAGAGACCTTGGGTGTGGTCTCCCAAAGAATGGGAGGATCATTGGCAGCGTAAAGTTGCACAACGGTTGGAATGTCACCACTTGTAAGCGCCTTGTCTGTACTGTTTGTTGTTTCAGTGTTGGCACTGTTGCTTGTTGACTCTGTCAACACGGAAAAGAGACCCATGACGATTCCTTTCAACCAAAGCTGCGTTACTGGAGGACACTTTGTATGGCTGTTGCACTCCCTCCAAAGGATGCGGTGTTGTGTGCATTCCTGCAAAGGCGCAGCCGGCGGTCGGCGTGGTGCTGACCAACTATACATGCTCGTATATATATGTACTCACACATACCCCTGCAGTTATACTAGTATGTACGTACCATAAATGTTGCACGCGTTGGGCACATTCCAAACTTGTGTCCCCTTACCAATCTTGCCAAGAAAGCCCCTGGCCACCTATCATTATCTTATATCCATTCTGGCAACCCAGAGCAAGATGTCTACTTCCAAAGGCAGCAGTAGCAGTAGTAGTAGTCAACAGCCACAACAGAGAAAACGAGGAAACGCAGGAAACTTTTCACAAACTCTAGACGCCATGGAATCCCAACCCGTCAAAACCACCCCTGGGAGCAACAATGCCCCCAACAATACCGTTCCGAGTCCTCCCAAGGCTTCTCCTGCCAGGCCTCCCCCCGCCAATCGTACATCACAACGGGCTAGTCCAGGGCCTGTCCGACCCAACCCAACTATGGTGAACAAACCAACAGCAACATCGTCGGTATTAAAGGGCAACTCTGGTCACAATTCTACAACTACCACAACTACCACAACGACACCCCTGAAACAACCGCCAACGGTCCAACAGGAAAACTCCAACTTGAAACAACAACTCGACGCCCTCAAGCGGAAAATGCTACTCATGCAGCGTCAGATGAAACAGCATGGAATTCCAGTGGATATCTCACTCACGAACCACAACAAGATGGAGAAGGACCATCAATCCGTTTCTGCCGACGATGACCAAGAAACGGTGGAACCCATGTTGGATTTGGATTCTCATCAGAGTGCCAAGGGATTGAAACATCGGGGTGTCAAAGGAAATATTACTCCCCGGCTCAATCAACCGACCAGTGGTGGCACTGTCAAACAACCGCTTCGTCACACGACCATAGAATTGACGCCCACCAATACCAAATCGGAGTCCTTTTCCAGTTTGGAAGATTTGGAGGATGAAGTTTTGAAACAACCGCATCTTCCGGGTTCAGAGCAAAAGGTTGCCAGCGTCGATGAAGATGATTTAGATGATACTGATCACGTCCGTCAACAACAAGAGCGGAGATTGCTGAGTGAACCGGATGGGATCATGGAGGAACCAGGTGGTTCGACACCTACAGAGGATGAGGAATTTTGGGAATGTGTTTCAGACCGTGCCAGTTGGTTGGTCGGACTCATGGTCTTTCAAAGTTTTTCTAGTTTTATTCTGGCCCGGAATGAGGCCTTGTTGCAACAGCACGCCGTCATTGTTCGTTTTCTTACCATGTTGGTAGGAGCCGGGGGAAACGCTGGGAATCAAGCTTGTGTACGAGGTACGAGTGTTCGCATTGGTAGTATCGGTTGTTGATTTGTATCCCTCACATTGTCAATTTTGTGTAGTCATTCGAGGCCTTGCCGTTGGGACGATTAGTGATGGCAATACACCAACCTACTTGCGGAAAGAGTTTGCCATGGGTCTGGCTCTTAGTATCATCCTTGGCGTGTCAGGGTGCATACGGACGGCTGTGTTCATGACACCTCTGCTGGAAACAATTGCTATTACCGCCAGTCTGTTTATGATTGTTGCCATTAGTATTGTCTTGGGAGCATTACTGCCACTTGGAATGAAGAGACTAGGCATTGATCCAGCGCATTCCTCCACCACTATTCAAGTTGTCATGGACATTACAGGAGTTACTATCACTGTATGGATGAGTGCGCTCATTTTGAATTCGGGATGGTTTGGAATATCGGATGAACAGATTTTGGAAGACATTGTCAATTCCACCGAGTTCTTGAAATGAACACAACTTGTGGGCACAGCGTGGCACGTGCCCTTGCCGTAGACGACGACGGCGAAAGGGCCAAGTACATGCATGTATAGGGACATAATACACCAAAAATAGTGGTGGAAAAACAAATAATGCTGTCCTATTAGTTCATACTGAAGGTCTCCATCTTTAGCATCGATGCCGCGTCGACCTGAGCTTGGGTCAAGAGTTTCATGCTGCACAAATCTTTCATTTCCTCCTTCTTGCGGCAATAGCTCAATCCCTTTTCATACAATGCCAAAACTTCACGAGCCGAGGTCAAGTCACTCGCCATACCCAACTTGAGTTGACCCAATTGAACGTAGGCCGCTTGGAATTGAGGATCCACAGAGATGGCCTTTTCCAACAAAGCAATTGCCTCTGCAGCCATTTCCATCTGCTTACCAGGTTGTGGTGGTGTATTCAAGACAGCCAACGCAGCATTGACGTATGGAAGAGGGTTCTTGGGCTCCAACTTGATAGCTTTGTCAAATAGTTGCTTGGCCTCCGCGAACTCATTTTGGGTAAACAACAACTCTCCACGGTAAGACTGAACCTCGGAAGACTTGGGGTCTACTCGCTCCGCCTTGGTCAAATGCTTCTTGGCTCCATTGATATCTTGCTTGCTTGTCAAGATCGCCACCAATCGCAATCGTGCCAAAACATGGTTTGGTCGCAGTTCTAGGCAGCGCTCCAAATCTACTTGGGCCTCATCCAATTTCGTTTGTAGCATTCGCAAGTTAGCTCTGTGTAGTAGAGCGTCAGCGGCATTGGGATCAATAATCAGCGCCTTGTCGAACAATTTGAGAGCTTGCTCGTGCTTGTTATCATCCATGGCGACACCAGCCTTCTTCACCAAAACCTCAGCCTGGCGTCGGAACTAAAAAATGAGAACAGAAGCAAACAAAAAATCCTGGCAAATTCTCTTCGAATACGTACATTGAGAGGCTCCAATTCAGAGCACTCTTGGTAACAGGCCATGGCAGCCTCCAAGTCATAAGTCCAATGCTTGACCATACCGACCCACTCCAAGAGGCGTGGGTAGTCATCATCCTTCATAACCTGTCGGACAGCAGCTTGGTCCTTGACTAGCTTGTAGGCATCCAAGAAAGTCACACGAGCCTTCTCGTATTGGGCGTCAAAGACATAACGACGTCCCATCTTCAACATGAGGCTAGCACGGTCAGCGACGGTGGTAGGCTCTTTGTTCGAAGGAAGAGCATCCAACTCTTCTTGCAACTTGGAAATGGTTCCAGCAGAAGCGGCCTCCGACATCCAGGCATTGTATCCAGTGTATGACTTTAGCAATTGCATCAAAGTGTAATCAGGTGGGAGAACGTCCTTTGATTTGGCCTCCAACTGAACTACATAGGCATCCAAGGCCCCAGGAAGGACCTTGGCCAAAAGCTCTTCCAATTTGGATTGCGGAACAGGAGGTGGCGTGGCTGGTTGCAAACCCATTCGAATGGTACTTCTGTTTTGTTGCATGTAAAGCAATTGGATCGCACAAAACTCAATCAAGGCATCCTCAAACTTGCCAAGGACCTCAAGGAGGCGGAGCTTTCGGGTTCTGGCCTTGACGTGAGACTTGTCATACACCTCCAAAATCTTGGAACAATCTTCCAAGGCAAGTTCAGGGAAGTTTCCCTTCTCATACATGGCGGAGCGGTTGTTGATCAAAGTGACAATCTGCTTGTTGAGAGAAGTAGAAGGTGTTGTGTCCGCGTGATCGGCATGCTCCTCAATCAAAGCCAAAGCCTCCGAAAAAGACTGGGCGGCATCCAAGAACTATATCCCCCAACCAAAATCTGTGAGAACAAGAAATGATGACAAAATACAAAAAGAGCATCCATATGCCATACCTGCTTGGCCTTGAAGAACTGCTTTCCTGTCTTGTCCAACTCTTCAATCTTGGCATGTAGAGCTTGCTCGGCCATTTGCTTGGTCTTCTTCTCCGAATCCTTGGTAGCCTTGGTGTTGGAAGCCTTGACGGTAGAGGCATCGACTGGGAGACTCTTAGCCTTAGGTTTCTCCACATCATCGCCGCCCTTGGATACAGCTGGAGCCTTGGGCTTGGAACGGACAAGGTAGGTCAAGAGTCCGACAGCCGCCAAACTAGCTAGACCTGCCATCAGGTATTGTTGTTGTTGGGTAGTGAGGCTGCGAGCAGACATGATTTCACAACTCTGTTCTTTCTACGTCACTAGTTGCTTCTGGTAGTCCTACTGTAGGAAGGGAAGAGTTTGTCTTGGACCTCTGGAGAATGAGGTTTCAAGGTAAAACCGAATGGTGCGAGATTCTCTTGGCAATCTGCTTGCAGCGTCGTCGTTGGTCGAGCTGCTCCCATCCACAAAATCTTTCGCTCCCTTTTGGATCCACTCGATCCGATCATTCTGCTGATCGTAATCCAGCGAATCATCCACACGTACGTATGATTAGCGTGTATGAATGGAGGTATGCCTAGCTAGGTGTGGCTCGTCTTTCTCGTTCTCTACAAAAACAACTCCAGCCCAGTGAGACCCGTGCCTCGTCGCAACAACACGAAGAAGATCATGGCAGCTTACAATAACATATAACTTGGTACCATACATTGTTGTGAGATATGGAGTCTCCGTCAAAGAAACGACAAAAGAAGAGTCACTCTCATTCATCCTTACTGCTAGGGGTGCTCCCTCGCGAAATTGTCCGTCGCATCGCCAATGAATATTTGTCCCCCAAAGATCGATTGAATCTATCATCGTGCTGTCAGCACTTGCGGAAAGCCTTCCCGTTGCCCTTGATGATCGAAATTGTGAATAAAGACAGATCCAAGTCGATCAGACAACGATTTTTCGTTAGTAGGCCTCCTCAGAAAAGGGACCTACATACTAACAATACGAAGAACTGCTATTGCCAAGACGGCATGCTACATTCACACGAAACAATGCACTACAGGCAAGATTACATATTCTGGAACTTTGACTATGCCAGTTACTCACCCGTGTACTTGGGAAGACATTCCCGTCACCGATATTTTGGAACAGTGTCGCCGGAATTGCGATCGCACAACTTTCAATCTTTCTTCATTGCTTTGCGAATAGGTTTTCCTTCGCAGTTTTGGCAAGTTGTTGGAGGCTCTTCCAAAGTTTCTCAGAGGGATCCCGTGGCTTGGGGAGACATCGTGGGGTTGATGGTTGGCGGCAATAACCCAAACGTTGGTCAGCCAGATTCCACGAACAGAGAATTCTTATCTTGTTTTCCGGATATAACATACAAGAACTATCCCAACTGGATGGCGTTGATGGGTGCTATCTACGATTCTAACGAGCGTGTTGAATGGGGAACATACGAGAAACTACGGCTGAACTCCAATCAAACAGTAGCAAGGGGGGAAGCCATGGCATCGACTCCAAGCTCAACAAGTGCCCAGTCACTGATCGTCACCGCCAGACCGGATGTGTGTGACAAGGGGAAATGTTTCCTGTACTATGATCCAGGTCGAGACAGCATCGCAGGTCGGACTAACTCTATTCTGGGCGGCCATGCAGTTATTCGGTTTCACTTCTGGATATACTGCGGAATCATGCACTTTTTGGCTATCAACCTGTCGTTCTCTTTAGAAATCCCGATTCTCAAGGAAGATGGTGGTAGCTATGCCGGGCTAAAGGGGACTTCATGGGGCGTTCGACCCATTCAGATCCTTTATGATATTCAAAGCAAAAGGTGGGACCTAATCGTGATGTACATGAATGTGGCCGCCGACAAACTATACAGGTACCGGTTCAATCCTGAAAAAGATGCACTGGTCCTTCGGTTCAGCCGGTGCCATCCAGATTACTTGGTCGAGTATAGAGAACAAAGTAAGGCGATTCATGTCGATGTGAAGGGCAAAACCATTCGTTCTTTGAATGATGATGGCACTGCCTTGTCTCTCCAATTTCAGCAACCATCAGTGTGGAAATTTGTTTTGACATGTTAGATTGCATAAACAGTCAAAGATCTATGGTTTACAGGACACGCTCTTTCACCGAAGTAGAGCTACCTGCTGGTACCATGACACAGAGGCCGCACTTCTCTCGAAGGGCTGTGCCACTACAGGGGTACAAGCGTTTTCTTGAGCCGCTACTAGAGCTAGAGCTGGACGACGGTGCCCCCTATTCCTCCGATTTCAACAACCACCAGAATGGATAGTCGTTCAAAGGCAACTTTTGTGGCCGCAGATAGAGGTAGAATGATATAAACTACTAAAGAATGGAGTAGCTGGGTTGTACGGTTAAAAAAAGTTTGTGTCATTTAGTAGCACGAGGAACCGTAAGTCATACTTTATGAAATGAGCCCGTCGAGACTCTCCTATAGATTTCTTCACTATTGCATTCAATCTTGCAAAACGAATCACTACAGCAATAGGTGGGAGGATGCAGTCATTCTCGATGAAGCAGGAAATGACCTGTGAGACCCGCTTGGTAAAACGATATTCACAGAAGGAAATAATGCGCAAGACCTCGAGACAAGATGTACCAGAAGATACAGTAAACGTTCGCAATAAGAGCGCATTCTCTTGCAGGCTACCCTTCAAATAGAAAGCTATACTCTGTTGCAAAAACAGAACATGGTGACACCAAGAAAGCCGAGAGGTGCAACAACCAAGCCATTTGTCCGAGTATCACAACAGCTGACTGACGCGTGCCAGGTTTCACATTTTACTCTGGACATGCTCCCTGGTGATGTTATCCAGCGAATTGCTGATTCTTTCTTGTCACCCAAGGATCGATTGAATCTTTCATCATGCAATCGACATTTGCGAGCTTGCCTGCCAAAGCCATTAGCCATCGAAATCGTCAATATAGATGGTTCACAACGTCTCGAACAAAGGTTTTTCGTTTCTCCGTTCAAAGCGGAGTGCAATCTACAACATACGGACGAGAAGGGTTGCTACTGCCAGCACGACATGTTGTATTCGCATGAGTCCTTGCATTATGGTCAAGAATATATCTTTTGGAACTTTGACTACTTCCGCAACGACGCACCCGTTTACTTGGGTAGACATTCACTCCATGACTACCAAGGTGTTGTGTCACCCGAACGGCTTTCACGCTATGATACCGCAGATGGTGAGCCTGTTGAGTGCTTCACAATTGCGTTGCGACAGGGTATTCCATTGCAGACTTGGCAAGTTGTTGGGAACTCATTATTTGTCTCCCCAGGGGATCCGGTTGTTTGGGAGGACGTTGTCGGGTTGATGGTATGTGGGAAAAACCCCATTCAAGGTTGCCATCAGGATTCAATGGTACACAGTATTCTTTCTTGTTTTCCAGGCGATCCAGTAACCTCACTTCAGAACTGGATGGCGCTAAGATCAGTGACGCTCGGACAGACTGGGGAATTCCGTGAGAATTCTGAGTGGGGTTTGTTCGAGAAAGTACGTCTGAGATTGTGCACAATGCATCGTGATACAGTACCTCCAAACCCAAGAATGAGGGTCCAATCGTTGGTGATGGCCACCACACCAGCAGTAAGCCAGTTGGGACGAGTATTCCTCTATGTTCCAGGGCAAGACATTGGAGAGACCCATGCCATCGGCGACAATGGAGTTGTTCCGTTCCACTTTTGGATAGACTGCGGAGTCATGTACTTTCAGGCCACAAATTTGTCAGTCTCGGTAGCCATCCCAATTCTCAAAGAAGATGGTGGGAATTACTACTCTGGCCAAGATGAACCTTCATGGGGCGTTCGTGCCATGCAGGCCCTGCTTGATGCCGGTAGTGCCAGGTGGAGCATTATCAAACACTACCTGGTTGTGGCTGCTGACGAAATTGCAGGAGTCTTCTATCATGACAAAGATGCAATGATGATGCGCCAATACAAACAGTATCACTCCAAATATTTGGTCGAGTACAGAGAATCGAGTCAAACAATTCATGTTGACGTAAAGGGTGGGAAAATTCGTGATATGACGGATGATGGTGCCCCCTTATCCATCCACTTTCGGGAACATCAGTCCAAATGGCTATTTGTTTTTACGGGGTAGTTGGCTTGTACCTTCAAAAGTCTGTAGTTTGCATGACATATTCGTGTGGTGCCAAGCAGGATTTCCCAGAAAGTCAGTTTGCCAAGAAATAGCACCCAACTTTTCACGTTGAGACGACAGCACCATCACAGGTAAAAAATCAGAACCAGTTTTGTTTTTGAACAACCAAGCATTCTTCTACTGCTACAGCTGAACGTTCAAGCATCAATCCGGTTGTTGTGAACCTGAAGATGTTGCTGAGTTTACGTAGTTCATCGTACCTACTCTACGTACTACCTAGTCCACCATTCATGAGAGGTTAACACGAATGCAGTCACTCGATTTTGCAGTATCTCCCGATATTTGCATTCGTGATACTGATTCATGTTTGATGCTATACTATATAGAATGAGTTTCTATTCCAGGTTGAAATGCACCGTCGTCCTATTCTCCTTTCGGATAGACTGTGGGATCATGAACTTTGCGGCCATCAAACTATCATTCTCTTTATCCATTCCAATACTGAAGCATGATGGTGGGACCTATACCGAGCTTACGGGAACATCTAGGGGAATCCGGCCCATCCAACTCCTTTCTGAACTTGGTAGCATGAGATGGGACATAGTTCGTAAGTACATGGCTGTGGCTGCTGCATACACCCCAGCATGGACTACTTTGGACGTGGATGACATGACTATGGTATTGTCAGGATGGCATCCGTCCCACGTTGTCGTTTTGGAATACCGAGAACCAATTAATGTCGTTCATATTCATGTGACGGGCGAAACTGTTCGTTCTCTACAGGGCAATGGCTCCAGTCTATCACTCAACCCTCTATGGTGGCAATGGATTGTAACCACCTAAAGAGACGATACAAGGTTCCACATGCATGATGGCAAATGCCTGCCTTTCTAAGCACTTTAGAAAGTCAATAGTAGTTCAATACCAATCCTATTGTTATGAGAAAAGCTTAGGCTTCCTTGATAACCTCATGGAAAGAAAGAGGAGTGAAACGAATTCCATCGGCCTTGAAGAATTTGCTTTGGAACTCGACCCAGTGCAAACGAAGGGAGTGAAGGAAGCACTCCAACACATCCATGGCCAACAACACACCAAAGGTGACACTGGCAAAGACTCCGAAACCAAGGAAAGTGGCGAAGCCTCCCATGGGAAGGGTGGTAAGCATAGCCTTCTCCCAGAAAACAGTGGCCAACTCGGAGTGGGCAAGAGACAAGGCCCACAAACGCAAGTAGGAGGCAGTGTAGGAAATCATACCAAGAACGAACTCAATGGTTTCAATAGCTTGGTGAATGAGGATCTCTCCAAAGCCGTGCTCCTCATCTTCATCGTCATGTTCCTCACCCTCGACCGAGTGCTCGATGGCATGGTGGCTTTGTTGGCTGAGGAAGTAGGGCTTGGCGAGAAGCAACACAGGAACAGCAGAGAAAGCGACAATAAGGAGAACAGTCTGGAGCCCAGCTTGTCCGGCAAACATGGGCTCAGTGACATCTCCTGGTTGAAGAGCAATGTTGATCAAGGTGGCAATAAGGTTAGGAGGTTGGCAACCATCTCCCTCTCCTCCAAAGTCCAAAGGACATCTGTCAGCAGTGGTTTCACCGTCGTAGCAGCTGTGCCCCCAAGGAGTACAGTAGCCATTTCCGGCTTGGTCGCAGACAACCCATTCTCCAGTGTAGGAAGAGCTTCCCCAGTCATCACCATCGGGGTCGAGGCAAGTTGAGGAAAGCATTCTGGAGTTCCAGTCAGTGCTCCACTTGAAGATGATAAGGAAGATCATGTAAACGAAGAGAGCACAAGTGAAGATGGTCATAGGAAGGAACTCGAACAAGAAGTCCAAACGCTCACCGAAGTAGAGAGCGTTGAGTCCCTTCAAGGCGGTTCCCAAGCACATTTGAGAGATACCAAAGATAACGGCAAGCTTCATCTTGAAGGAGTTGAAGAACAACAACTCATTGGAGGCAACATGCCACATGGGATCCAAACCGAATGGGTAGACAGAGTCGTTGCTTCCGTACTCGGAAGTAGGCACGGCGATATCGCCTTCCTCAACGTTTCCATAATCCTGCCCGTAGAAATACCAGCGGGAGCCGAACAAGTTAAGACCCAAAGAGAAACAATCGTTGTAGATGAGACCGGCATAGACAGCGAAGAATCCCATCATACAAATCATGTATCGTCCAGCATGCAAACCTTCAGTCATTTCATCGAGCTTGGCGTTGTCGTTCTTCTTCTCGTTCCAGATCAACATCAAACCAACAATAAAGAGGAAGAGACCGTGTCCCACATCTCCGTACATGACTCCGAACAAGAAGGGGAATGTGGCGGCGGTGAAAAGAGCAGGGTTGGCCTCCCGATAACGGGGAATACCGTAGGTGTTGACAAACTCTTGGTATCCAAAGGTGAACTTGTTGGTGACGAAGTGGGTGGGAGCGGTAGGCCATGGTTGAGGGACGTGGTCGACGAAACTGGGCATGGACATACCCAAGTTGGCGTGAGCCTTCTCGACAGCCTCCTTAACCTCAGCGACGTGCTCGCTGACAACCCATCCTTCTCCGCGAAGCATTCCAGAGACATCAGCCTTGAACATGTTGAGGGAGTGGTAAACAGCCTTCTCCCTCAAAACAGTCCAGGTCCAACGCTCGACGTGCTTGGCAAGCATTTGGCAGAGGCGGAATCGAGTATCTTGGTTCTTGAGCAAGACAGTGCGAGAGTCAACCAACTCTTGGGCATTGTCGGTGAGCATGCGCTCAACAGCAGCACCATCGTCCATGTCGGGAAGTGAGTATCGGTGGGCCAAGAAGGCGTCACAGATCTTCTTGAGCTTGGATCCGATGCTTTCAGACTTGTAGAAGATGATGAAGACAGACTTCTCAGTCAACTCTCCAGTGGTAGGGTCGGTGATTGGCTGACGGATGGGGACAAAGCGAATGAAGCAGTTTCCATGGGTGGCACGCCAGATCATGCGCTCGAATCGTTGGCGCTCTTCAGTGGCAACAACTCCAGTGATGGAAGAGAAGCGCATGTCCATGTCAGCAGGAGAAGACTCCAAGAGACTGTCCTTGTTGTCATATCCAGTAGACCCGGTCTCAAGCTCGGAAACAGCAAGGCGAGGACCATCCGTCATGAAGAATCGGCGAGCCTTCTCCAAAACCTCTTGCAACTCGACCTTCTCGTTGTACTCAATGGTGAGCTTCTCACTGTAAGTGTTGAGCTCCTTGAGTTGAGCTTGGTACTCATTGAGCTCGTTCTCAAGAGTCTCCAAGATTTGAGTTCCCTTGGCCTTGGTGTTGTCGGGAGTGAGGGAAGGAGTGTCAAGGAAGGAATCGACGGAACCGGCAGAGGCGGTCTCAATTCCGAACTTGTCAATCTCAACAGAGAAGAATCGAAGCTTGCGCTCCAACTCGTCGCAACGCTTGACGTAGGTGACGTATCGGCGTTGGAAAGGAGTCAAGTCGGGGTTCAACTGCACGACGAGGACAACAACCAACGTTGAGTCTTGCTCCAATACGGACTTTCCAACAAGCAAAAGAACAGGGTCCAACTTACATCGGTGAATTGAATAGCACCCAACTTTCCTAGGTCTGAAAGGCAATCATGAGAGGCATCCTCGTTCATGATGATGGAGATGTACTCCATCGGCTACGAAGCACGAGAGGCAAGAAGAGGGAGACAGGGTGAGTCACTACAATCGTGGAACAATCATTCATCTGACGGGTCCCAAACAATCACATTCTACCAACATACCTCGGAACGGAACCACTTGGACATCTTGGTATTACTCCTTGTTGGAGAAAGCAGAAAGTACCACACACAGCTAGGCGACGGCTGGGTCGAGTGTGGTCTATGGCGTTGTTGGACTCTCTTGCAGAAAGGGCTGACACAGCTCCCTGTTGTTTTTTTCTCTTGTCGCCAATGCCCAAGGACGTTGCTTTCGCGTTTATCGGAGTTTGTTGGTAGAAACTTGTCCGGCGGGCGTGATGTATGTCATAGTACTCATGTCTTACTCGGGAACGATCGGTTCGCAAACATCATTTGAATATAAATAGGTGACGTTGATCATATATTCTGCGATCACTATGGAGGCCCCATCAACGGGTGGAATTAGACTACCTCGATTCACGGGAGAGTAATCCTTCAGGTCAAAAAAGCACAACCTCATGTTCTATGGATGAGGGGCCAGACCCGTGGCCTTGTCAAGACTGGTAAAGAATGCTTGAAAGACGGCACAATCTCTTCCCTTTTGCGATAGATTCAAAAGCATTGTCCATTCTTCCCCTGGTACGTTGAAAGATGAGTTTGGCAGTGCGTCAGGTTGTTCTTCCGCTGACACCAAGAAGTTGCTCATGATGTTCTTCTTCTTGTTGTGACACACCATGCCAAGAAGAATTGGAACATTAAAAGACACAATCATGGACGATGATACTGTTCTTGTCGTCGGCACTACTGTCCTAATGCTTATGGTCGGTGTCTTTTTCATGACTACGACTTTTTGGATCAGTGTTGCCTTGTTCTTGTTGAATCCGCTTTTCCTCCTCGTGACAGTCACCATTCTTGGTGCCTATGCAGAGAAGAAGCTTGGTAGTATATGGAATCCTAGTCTGCAATCCATTGTTGGTGAAACGACTCCTGATATTTATCAAGCCTGCAAAGATGCAACCACCGGAATATCCTACTTTTTGTATGCACGCTCTCGACTGGAGTGGTGGGTACTACGGCTCACATCACCACTTCCTATTCCAGTGCGAGACTCGCCGTGCTCAAGTTCTTCTTTTGGATTGATTCTGGGGTAATGTTCTTTTCGGCCCTTGCTATGCCTTTTTCCCTAGCCTTTCCAATTCTTGTATCGGATTATAAGAGAGGACGAGTCTATGTGAGTCTCCACGACCCCCAGGGAACATCTTGGGCACCAGTCCGGTGCATCCAGATCCTTTTGGACAAGAAATCTGCAAGATAGAAGTTGATACGACGCTACTTTGCTACGGCTGCTGACAAACTTTTTCTATGGCAGTTTGCTATGACTGGGTGAAAAAGAGGATCGATGATGATTATGAGGATGACTTGCTGCATGATGCATTTACTTTGTTGCACTATTGAGCAGGAAGACTAGTAGTACCTTCAACTCACGTCCAATCAAACCAATCCATCCTACTGTTGATGTCTCTAGAGCAGACGTAGGCTGTCTTGACAACATCACGTAAAAGAAAGAGGAAATACAACGAAATCTGTCGTCTTCGAATAACTTGCTTTTGATCAACGTCCCAGTCGACTACATCGACTCCTACAATTCCAAGGAATCCTTGGGGTCAAAAACGCTGGGTCAGCGAATCAAATGGCACTGTGCAAGTAAAACATTTTTTGCAAGATCGAAAGAGACACTGGTCGACGTGTTTGTCAGGGCGTCCCGTAGGTTGCCGTTTGGAATTGCTTCCACTGACCCTTTACCATGACAGAACCAAGGCCCAGAGGACGTCTCTTGGATCGCCCAATCCTTCGACCTCTCATGATAGATTCGTCCTATGACTCGGATGAGAGGGAGACTGGTTTACTGTCTCCCCGTTCCACAGGGAGGCGGAAGCGCCGCTTGAAAGAATCTCTTCTTCGTAAAAACGAAGGAAATCGTTTGAACCACATGCGAGTTCTTGTCTCGCAACGTCGCCAAAGCCAGCAGTACCTGGCAAAGTTGATGCGACGTGATAGTTTGGTGGGAAGCACCCATGGGGTGTTGCGCACACCCCGGATGGATGATGGCCAAGACGGATCTACTGAAATGTTTACCCCACCACCTATACCAGGTCGTCCGGAACCTATCAGTGTCAGAGATGTAAGCCGCGTGTCCAGTGCAGATTATGAGCTCACAGATGTACAAAAGGAACAAATGAAGCAAATGTCTGCTACCCTCAAATCCATCAAGCGTATGTTGGTTGACTTTGAAGCGGGTGACTACCTTTGTCCCGTCGAAGTTCGAGTCGAAGAGTTATCCTACGTTGCACAAGTAGCTCCAGCAGCTAGCAAAATCAAAACGGTTTACAATTCGAGTATCATCTATGATGTGGTAAAGTTCTTCAAAGGATTCAAAAAGGGCCATCAAGCGCCGCAAATGGTCAACAAGGTTATTTTGGATCGAATCTCCCTCACCTTGCACCCTGGTCGAGCATATCTAGTACTAGGGCCACCATCATCGGGGAAAACTTCTTTCCTCAAGGCCATTGCTGGGCGATTGGCAACCAACAATGGTGAACAAACCACAGGCAATGTGACCTACAACGGAAAGTCCTTGGATGAATCTTCTGGTTTTC
The DNA here is from genome assembly GCA_013372465.1 of Nitzschia sp. Nitz4. Classification (NCBI taxonomy): domain Eukaryota; phylum Bacillariophyta; class Bacillariophyceae; order Bacillariales; family Bacillariaceae; genus Nitzschia; species Nitzschia sp. Nitz4. The sequence continues at coordinate 38,164 of WXVQ01000042.1, read as the reverse complement.
ATTTGGAGAATCTGATTTCTATGATTGATCAGTTGGATAGACATGCACCTCGTCTTACGGTGGATGAGACGTTTGAGTTTGCCTTTCAGTGTAAGAAAGGAGGGCGTCACATGGAACCCTCACAATTTACGGAAGAAGGTTGGCAGGAAATGGGAATACGTTTGGAGCAACGGGCCAACAGAGAGCGTCTCATGGTCAATATGAACTTGACTTCACTTGGTCTATCACATGTAAGAGACACGTTTGTCGGAGACACCACTATTCGAGGTGTCAGCGGTGGCCAGCGCAGAAGAGTCACAGTTGGTGAAATGATGGTGGGGTCACCGCCTGTCCTGCTTGCCGATGAAATCTCCAATGGTTTGGATGCTTCGTCCACTTTCGATATGATTCAGTGTCTGATTCAACTCAGCAAAGACTATCTACGAACGCGGGTGGTTTCTCTCCTCCAGCCAAGTCCTGAGACTGTGGCACTCTTTGATGAGATTATTTTGTTGGCCGAAGGGCGAATTTTGTATGCTGGGCCTGTTTCTCGTGTGGAGGACTACTTTGCAGAGCTGGGATACGAGGCGCCCCCCTATGTGGATGTCGCTGATTTTCTACAACTTTTGTCGAATCCAGCAGACTGTGATGCCCTTTTCAACCCACCTCCTGAGATTGCCGAAGTGCAGAAGGAGCCATACACCACAAAGCAGTTGGCAGATCTTTTCCGAGAAAGTGTGTATGGGCAACGGATCAAGGATTCTCTAGATCTGCCTCATCATTATGTTTGGAGCAGTTCGCACAAAGGTGTGCAGGTGGCAGACGAAGCCACCATGCTCGATGATGGGCGGTACAAACGTAAATTTGCCAACTCCGTGTTTCGATCGACGTACCTCAATCTGAAACGTAACTTGATGTTGTGGATGCGCGATCGTCGAGTACTCATTGCCAACGCTGCCAAGAATATTATCATGGGCATCAGTGTTGGGGGAGTCTTTTACCAGACAGAGGATGCTCAGTCGATCTTCGGCGTATTGTTTCAAGGAATGATGTTCATTATGCTCGGTGCTATGACTGTGGCACCTGGGTTTATTGATGAACGTCCAGTGTACTATAAGCAAGCGGATGCCAACTTCTTCTCGGCCTACCCTTTTGTGATAGGAAAAGCAATGTCCAAACTACCCCAGGTATGTTTCCATATGTGTTTTGATTCCAGGGTCCGGTGACAACGTTCTCATTTATGTGACACGTTCCAATTCCAGACCATGATGGATTGTTTCGCTTTTGGTACAATCCTGTATTTCATGGTTGGCTTTGCCAACACAGCAGAGAACTATTTTATCTTCATGGCTACGATTGTTTGTTTCAGTGTTGCCATGAATGAACTGCTTTTCGTCTTGGCAACGTTTGCGCGGACAAAGGATGGTGTACAAGTCGGCAGTGCTTGTCTGGTATTCTTTTTCATTTTGTTTTCGGGGTTCATCATTTCTCCTGACGTTATCCCGCGGTATTACACCTGGATCTACCACTACAATCCGATGGCGTGGGCTTACAGAAGTCTTCTCATCAATGAATACCGAAGTTCCGATTACACGGACGAGGAAGGCGACTATGTTCTGAAGTTCGCAGGTTTCCTGGATGCAAACGGCAACCCATACAAGAAGGAATGGGTCGGATACACGTTCTACTATCTCATCGGACATACCGTCTTCACCATGCTTGCTTCTGCCCTTATTCTGCAGTTTGTTCGAGTTCGAAATCTCCCAGCGGTCTCTGATGACGTTGTGTCGACATTGAGCCACGCTGATGGCCAAGGCGAGGCGCCTGCACCAGAGTTGTCCATCCCATTCAAGCCTGTTGCAGTAACCTTTGAAAAGATATGTTATGATGTGAAGACATCGAAGGGAGGTGACACTCTGCGCTTGCTCCATAACGTGAATGGTGCATTTCGTTCCGGTCGCATGTGTGCTTTGATGGGAAGTAGTGGAGCTGGTAAGACCACTCTCATGGATGTCATTGCCCTACGAAAAACGACTGGAATTGTCACTGGTGAAGTTCGATTGAATGGATACAAGCAAGATCCAGTTGTTTTCAGACGTTGCTCTGGCTATGTAGAGCAGTTCGATGTTCAAAGCGCAGAACTGACTGTTCGTGAAACAGTTCTTTTCTCAGCCCGCTTGCGACTGGACGCCACCAAGGTACCAAACGATGATGACAAAAAACGATTCGTTGACGAAGTATTGAAGACTCTTGAGTTGACTCCGCTAGCGGATGTCCTTGTCGGAACGAACGATGGTGGTGGATTGAGTTTCGAACAGAAGAAGCGATTGTCGATTGCCATTGAACTTGCTGCTTCTCCTTCTGTGTTGTTCTTGGACGAGGTACGCAATCCCGAGACGACTTGTTCAACTATGTCATAAGAATGGTGACTCACACTTCTTCTTGTACTTGCAGCCTACAACTGGATTGGATGCTCGTAGTGCGATGTTGGTGGTCAGGCAATTGAGAAAGATTGCAGACCAGGGTCGTACAATCTGCGCAACCATCCACCAGCCATCTTCGGCTGTCTTTGATATGTTTGTAAGTATGAGCTGGTTCTAGTGGCTTCTTCATGTGCCACGTAATTCTCATCTGAAGCTTATGTTGAATGTTTGCAAATAGGATGATCTCCTATTGTTGAAAAAGGGAGGAAAGGTTGTCTTCTTCGGAGAAACAGGAGAACAAAGCAAGGAACTCATCCGCTATTTCGAGGCACACGGTGCCCAGCCTATTGATACTGGTGATAATCCAGCCAACTGGATGTTACGCGAGATGCAATCTGAGGATAAAGATTTGGCGGAGGAATACTTGAAGACTCCAGAGTATAAAATGCTCCAAATGCAATTGGAAGACGTTCGAACGAGACAAGTTGAAGCATTGGAGTTGACATATCCCACAACGTTTGCAGTTCCTGCAGAACACCGACAACGATTCATGAACAAAAGGTTGCAAACTATATACTGGCGTTCTCCAGCTTACAACCTCTCCCGCCTATTGGTCTGCTGTATCATTGCCTTTATTCTTGGATCGGTCTTCTTGACGGATCGCCGTCCAGCAGTAACAACAGAAGCCAGCATGAGGTCTCGTCTAGCGGTGACTTTCTTATCGTTTATCATCATCGGTATCTTGTCGATTATTTCGGTGTTGCCGGTGATGCTCTCTATCCGTGATGTGTTCTATCGCCACCGGGCTGCTGGAATGTTGGACAATGTCGCCTTGGGTTGGGCTATTGGTACAGCGGAGAAGTGGTTCATTGTGTTGGCATCCTTCATGTTTTGTTTGGTGTATGTCTCAGTATCTGGAATTGCCACTGGATTGTTGAATCGAAGCATTCGCTTTTGGGTATGTGATTTGATCGTCGTGGGATTGTGTTTAGGTGGTAGAACATGCCTCTAACCGCTTACACTTTTGCACCAGGGCATTTTCACTTTCAATCTGGCAATCTATTCCTACACTGGACAAGCTTTCATGTGTTTGGTCCCCAGCATGCCTACTGCCCAAATCCTCGCAAGTGTTTTTATTGGTATCAACAATTTCTTCTCGGGTTTGATTGTTCGTCCCCAGTTCATGACGGGTTTGTTTGAATATACGTACTGGATTACCCCTGGCCACTATGTGTATGAAGCTTTGGTTATGGCCGAGTATGCCGATGATGAACGGATCGTAATGGCGGTGGACAATAGTGAGTTCTACGACTACCTGGGTTGCGGGGAGTACAATATCCCCAATTGCAATGGGACCGTCGAACAGTACGTTGATGTCTTTTTCGGTGGGCGTTTCAACAAGAATCATCAGCGACAAAATATTACTGTTTTGGCTTTTATTCTGGTGGCCGCTCGGGTGTTGACGTTTTATGCGTTGGGAAAATTCCATTTTTCCAATACCTAAACTCCGATGGTACTGTATCATTCGTATCTGGAAGAGTAGGAAATATTATAAGAGTAACATATGAGTGTAGAGAAAGCAAACTCTTGCCCCAGTCTATTGTAGCGAAGCTTGTTGTGTGCGATGGTAGAGTTCTCGAATGTACTGTGACAGGTAGCGCTGGGTGAAGGATCCCTGATGAAGATTGAGTATCTTTTGTGTCACACTGTGCAGTTGACTACGCAAAAGAATCCGCTCATTGGGCGACAACTTGTTCAGTTCCACATCCCACATCGAAGGATCCAACCACAGGAAACGGCTGAGCATGGCGGATTGGGAAAGTTGTCGGGCATGAATACCACACACCAGCTGCAGCAGCTTTTGCAAAATGGACAGCATCCCCTTCACAGACGGATCCTTTTGGCACTTGGTCATCCAGCCATCCAAGGTTTGCAAAAAGAGTTCATCCAAGTCTTTTTGTGGGTGCAGCGATTGGAGGGCATTTTGCAGAGCATCCACTTGCGCCGATGTCATGGGAACATAAAACTCTCCTGTTTCCGGTTCTGCAACCACCTTCAAGAGATCTTGCAAGGTTTTCGATCGGTGATCTAGTTTGGCCTTCCATTCGGCCGACGATTTGGCCAAGAATAGGGACAACCGTTGGAGTTTGTCTTTTTCTTGGGCGTTGGCAGCCTTGTCGACTCGCTCGGCAATCCGAAGAAAAAAGGGAGGGCTGGAAACGACCCGAAATGCCTTGTTCAAGGCGGCAGGCCAATCTTTGGGGTCAGCTTGGCAAAATTTGGTAATCATTTGATCCATGACTTCGTGGTCTTGCGGAGAAAGGTCGACCTCATTGTCTTCCAAAAGGGAAGACGAGGTGGAGGGGACATGGGCCTTAGAGTCTGGTGTGTTTTCAGCGCAACGTGAAGTCGGACTGAGCTGTGAAGGAACTCTCATCACTAGCCTACTTGATAGGCTATTGAGTAGAAAGGCACGGGAGAGTGGCAATGCCAAAAGGTAGTGAATCAATCTCATGGTCACTGCAGGGTTGTTGTGGCCCTTGGTTGGCAGATGGTAGTGGTCGAACTGGGTAAGGTATGTCACATAATATGTTTGTACAATCCCATCACTTTAGTCTTGGCTTCGAGTCACGCCATGGCATCGGCGGCCGTCGATGCCCGCACGACGAGGAACAGTGGCTTGGCTGATTGCCATTACCGGTTACACGGCAGTCTTTGTCTCCTTCCTCCATTGTTGCTGCTACCAATTTTCCCGGAACATGTCTCGAGTCCTCCAACATCAAGAATCTGGCAATGTCCGCGGTGATGGAACCGTAACAGCCGCCGGAAAAGGTCAAGTGTGCATTCCAAGCGCGGAGAAAAACTTGCAATTCAAAAAGCTCAAGGCCATCTCCGCCAACCAAGTCTGCTTTGATTGCCCTGCTACCCGGCCCACCTGGGCTTCTGTTACCTACGGTATGTCTCTTGTAGAGTTTGAATACTATATGGTGGTGGTCCTTGCATGGATCCTCTCATGTTGTTGTGTTGCATTGTCACAGGTGTCTTTTTGTGCTTGGACTGTTCGGCCACCCATCGTTCCATGGGTGTTCACACCACCTTTGTACGAAGTGTAGACTTGGACGAGTGGACACAGCGTCAAATTGACGCCATGCGTTTGGGAGGCAACGGGAATGCCCGTACGTTCTTTCGTCAACATGGACTAACCGACATGCATGGTAAGATTGAGAAGAAGTATACCTCCAAGGCTGCTGTAGCCTACAAGGCCGAGTTGGCCAAGCAAGTGGATGTTGTGGCAGCGGCTCGGGGGGAAGCTGTAGATAAGCCTGTGGCACAAGCTGGAACGCTTTTGGAAAACCTGGCCTTGCAAGACGCCTCGGCAGCTCCAAAACCTGCCACCTCGTCCAAGCCAACCATGGTTGCTCAACCCAAGGCAACATTGGCCTCTCAAAACGCTTCTGCCAAGGGTCGTCTAGTGGTTACACCTCCCAACAGTGGAGGGCTTGCTACTGGTTCGCTCTTGCGAAAGCCCGCTTCTAGCGTCTCCAGCTCTATGTTGCTCAAGAAGAAGCCATCATCTGGAGGCATAAAGTTGCGAGTCAACAAGCTGTCTTCAGGAGACGAAGATTTTGATACCCCCGAGCCTGCCCCCGCTCCTGCTTCGGCTCCCGTTCCCATTGTTGTACCCGCCCCTGCTCCTGTCGCCCCTACTCCTCCACCCAAGCCTGTGGAAACAAAACCACCCCAACCTCCTCAATCCTCCATGCAGCAAGGTGTCAACAAACTGAAAGCCATGAACAATGACTTCTTTTCGGGTATTTAGAAACTAAACATTTCCAAGTAGTTCTTTACATTTAGTTCTGATTGTAGTTTGGCTGGTGAGTGGTGAGTATTTACAGTGTATCATTCCTTTCCCCCAGCCAGACGTGAACGGGAACGACTCGTGGTCATCACCACACTTGTCTCAAACCTGCCACATCGAGGATTGACTCGTCGTGGCTCGGCGGATTTGTAGCAAACTGTGCGTGACACGCAAACGACACACATTTCAAAAAGAATTGGCAGTAAATAAGTACTACCGTTAGTAGTACTCAGCTGTACGTTTGAATCTTCGTAGCGCTCTCGGAAGCATTGCATTGCTTCTACGACGACGACGTGAAGCAAGTCTGGGCCACATCATCAAAACTCCAACACAACATCCATAGCAACACCGTTGTGAAATCAACCAAACCAACCAAACCAACACTGGTACCATGGAACAACTCATTCCTATTGCTTCGAAACTTCAAGATGTCTTGGGTGCTGTGGGTCGAGACACCCAACTAGATTTGCCTCAGATTGTGGTTGTGGGTGGGCAATCCTCAGGAAAATCCAGTGTCCTGGAGGGTTTGGTGGGGCGTTCCTTTTTGCCTCGAGGAACTGGAATTGTCACACGTCGGCCTCTGGTTCTGCAACTATACAATACACAGGCTATGGAAGACAATGACGATGAGGAGTTCAAAGTCCCCACTGGAAGCAACAATCTAGATTCTTCTGCCGAATGGGGAGAGTTCTTGCATTTGCCTGGCAAGAAGTTCCACGCCTTTGCCGATATTCGTCAAGAAATCGTGCTGGAGACGGACCGAATAACCGGAGCCAACAAGGGAATTTCCAGTGATCCTATTCATCTCAAGATCTTTAGTCCCAATGTCTTGGCTTTGACCTTGGTCGATCTTCCTGGTATGACCAAGGTTCCCGTTGGAGATCAGCCCGAAAACATTGAAGAACAAATTCATGATATGATTTTACAATTCATCAGCAACCCCAACGCCATTATTCTTGCTGTCACTGCTGCCAATACCGATGTTGCCAACAGCGATGCCTTGCAGCTCGCCAAGACAGCCGACCCATATGGAAACCGTACCATTGGAGTTCTTACCAAGCTGGATTTGATGGACCCTGGAACCGATGCTGCCGAAGTTCTCAACAACCAATTGATTCCTCTTCGAAAAGGATATATTGCCGTCGTCAACCGAGGGCAACGTGATATTAACGCAGATTTGAGTATTCGTGATGGCCTTCGAAAGGAAGTCGAATTTTTTCGAGCTCACCCCATCTATGGTCGAGATCCCAATCTTCTTTCCAAGTGTGGAACTGCGACTTTGGCCAAAACGCTCAATGTTATTTTGATGCACCATATTCGTGAGGTTCTCCCCGACGTCAAGAACCGAATTTCCAACATGATGGCTGGGGTGGAAGCAGAGTTAGAAGCCTTGGGAGATCCAGATGACGGTATGTCCAAGAATGCTTTGGGAGGAACATTGCTTGGACTTCTATCCAAATTTGCCAGTAACTTTTCTTCAATCGTGGAAGGAAAAGGTGGGGAGCTTCAGGGCGGCAAACATACTCGAAACCTGTCCTTGGTGGAACTTTTTGGAGGTGCCCGTATTAACTACATCTTCTCCGAGATTTTCTCCTCTTCGCTCATGTCGGTGGGTGCATTTGACGGATTGCCAGATGATGAGATTCGAACCACCATTATGAACTCCAATGGAACTCGACGGGCATTGTTTGTTCCAGAAATTTCCTTTGACATTTTGGTTCGACGACAGATTGCTCGCCTGGAACAGCCTGGAATCCAATGCGTTGACCTTGTGTATGAAGAATTGCAACGAATCGCTTCGCAAGCTGAACCCAAGGAGTTGTCTCGTTTCCCTTTTCTCAAGGAACGAATTGTTGAGGTCGTGAGCCAGCTCCTCAAGAGATGCATGTCTCCCACTCAACTCATGGTGTCCAATTTGATCAAGATCGAGTTGGCGGTAAGTGCGCTGGAGTGACCCATGGTTGTGGGCATTTGGAGGTTTTCTCATTTTGCTTGTGTTATCTTGCGGATAGTACCTCAACACCAGCCATCCAGACTTTATTGGAGGATCTCGCGCTGTTGCCAACATGATGCAACGACCCCCTGATGGGGACCATGGTGCGGGAGGTGCCGCACAACCTCCACCTGAAACTCCTGATACATCTTTCTATGAAGGAGAACCTCAATCCACTCCATATGCGGACGCAAACAGCGGCGGTATCATGAACTTTATCTTCCGTGGTGGAAAGACGGACGATAGACACAGTCGTACCCCTGGAGGTCCACCAGCTGTGGTACATCTTCCCCATGTACCTCCCACCATGAAGCAAACCGACTTTCCGGCTTCCGATCGCGAACTCTCTGAAATGCACGTCATTAAATCCCTGATTGAATCCTACTTCAAGGTTGTTCGCAAGACCTTCATTGACATGGTCCCGAAGACAATCATGTTCTTCTTGGTCAACCATGTCAAGGACGCAATTCAGAATGAGTTGGTCTCGGAGCTTTACCGTGAGGCGGAGATTGGTTCTCTGATGCGAGAAGCGGAAGATGTTGCCCAACGCCGCAATACTTGCATTGAAATGCGCGACTGGTTGGGCAAGGCCCTAGAAATCGTCAACGAGGTTCGAGATTACAATTCGTTCAATCAAGATTAGAGGATTTTTATGTAACTACATGGTCTCCTACTTCTTCTTCGTCCAGTTCATCATCATCGTCGTCATCATCATCTTCGGCTTCGTCTTGGTAATGCGTTCCCCCCATTCCCCCCATTTCCAATCCAAACTGGGCCGATGACAGTCCTGCAAAGTCAATTTGTCGAGTATTACTCGAACGACGATAGTACCACACAGCTCCAACAACAATCATCACGAGCATGATCACCAACAGGCCATGAGAACCTCCCGACGACGAGGATCCCGCCATGACTCCACTCCTTGGGTCTTCTAACCGTGTATACATTTCCACCGAAGTGACAAGCTCTTCATTTCCTAGACCAACCGCTTCTTTGTAGTCTCCCACCACCAACGTGAGAGGAGACGAGAACCAATCCAGGCGACCTACCACATGTTTGCCGGCACTCTCGTGGTGCCAGTCCGGGTTGGTACGGGCATTGACAATATGGGATTGCGGATCCATGTCCGGCTTGACATTGTCGGGTGATTCCTTCCAGCTTTGATCAACGCGAGCGGAAGCCAATACCACAATTTCATCCAAGACATCGAGTCCTTCGGGGATCTCCAAGCGCGCTTGGAATACGGGACCATTGGTAGAGTGAATCAAGTCCTTGGGAACAGGAGGTTGGGAGCCTGAGAGCGAATAGCGACCAGCACCTGTGGAAGCACTCTCAATGGTTCCCTGCACAAATCCCTCTGTACCAGTTGGTTGCGAGATGCAATCCAACTGGTCGGTTGGGATACTCTTCCAGGGAGCAATCCAAACGTCGACTTGATCAATGGACAAGGCTCCTCCGACTGTGAATCGCACCTCCACGGAAGTGGCATCCTTGGCAACGGACACCGTCTTGTGCCGAACACAGGTCCGGTCGTTTCGTTCTAAAAAGGGAACCATATCATCTTGCAAGACTGCGTGGTTGACGGAGAGAATGGAAACATAGGGCTCGACAAGTTCGGCGGCCAACAAAGAAAGCCGAATGTTTCTGGAAATATGGCCATTTTGTGGAGTGCGTTCTTCCATGACCTCGTATGTCGTTCCCAATTGATTCTTGGGTGGTGTCTTGAGATTACTCGTTTCAATCAACATGTTAAAGGCCCGCAAGGTTGAATCCCCGTAGGTAGTCTTTTCGGCAGGGTATCCATCAAAAGTGTTTGGCTCACAGGGAACCACACGATCCGGATCCCAGGAACCGGCATAGGCCCAGTCTTCCATACCACCATTGACATAGTAGACCAATTCATTCATGGTTCCATAATTGTAGGGCTTGGACTTGGACCATCCACCACCATAGCGAGAATAGGCGGCACCAATGAATTCCTGCGCAATATCATCGGGACTCATGTAATCGTGGTCGGGATCATCCTTGTTGTACCAAGTAGGCGCTCCCCATTCATAGCCGACGACTTCCATACCCGCATGGAAGGTCAAGGAAAGTTGAAACATGTGGTCTCGGAAGACCTCATTGAGTGTCCGTGCCGCAATGGTTTGCATGCACATGGAAGGATCGGTGACATCGTAGGGGAAATCACGGTTGGGATCGATGGTACCTTCTGTTCGTACTTTTCTAAAGTATCCCAAAGCATTGGCAGTTGGAACAATAACAATACGACGAGTAGTAGCAAGACGGGCCAACCATTTGCGATGGACATCATAGACTCCCTTTTTATACAGGGCTTGGCGACAAGCATGGGCATCAGGTCGTTCCTCCCGCGTTCGAGGGAGTCCTTCACAAGCGGCGGATTCCAAAAGAAGTTGTGCGGCTTCCATGACAGAGGTGGGACCCACACGTTCATCTCCATGCAAACATCCACTCCAAAGCACTTCAGGCAAGCGATTGGACGAATCGGAGCCGACCGGATGAACCAAATAATCTTGAATGGTGGCAATATAGTTGGGACATCCTTCTCCCGGATAAAATGGACAGTCCTCGGAACCTCCTGCTGCGGGTAGACCATACTTGTCTTGGGAAGTAGTGACTTGAATCAAATCGGGATATTGCGCTTGCCACACAACGAGCCGTTCGGCGAATTGGTTGGCTTCCCAAATCAAGTACTTGGTGACATTGGGATAAGGCATTTCTTCCTCTTCATCTTCCAACAAACGAGCGGATGTGCATGTTGCTTGCAGCAACAACACGAGTAGTAGGTTACCAACGATGCGGAACCACAACATGATCCAGACTAGCAACCCAACGATAGCTAGGTACGAGTATGGTAGGGTAGGGTAGTTGTAGGGCCCGTGGTGGTGGGTGTGACTCGAGAAATCTTCCTGCTGTCACCGAGACCGGATTGGGGGGAAAGGGGAATGCCAAGCAGATTTGGGTCCCGAAGATCCGGGATTCACCGGATCGTCCTCTGGCGAGCCTGGGATAGTTCCCCGATATAGTGGTAGTTTTTTCGTACAATTCCGTGGTAGATGCTTCCAAAATACCGTGGTTCTGGGATTCCAAGAGATCCGTTGAAACGGATGAATCGCGCAGATATGTGCAAGTCAAAAGGCACAAGAAGTGGGGGTCGGTCTTTGAGCGCTGGAGTTCGTAGTAAAAAGTTACACGGAGGTGCCGTAGCAAGGACTCGGACTCGGGAACTTGCGAATTCTACGCACTGCCACTGCGAGCCCCCTCCTCCTCCTCTTCACACACACACACACACACACTCAGCTCACGTAGCTACCGGTGCCTGTACTGTATTTTGTTGTGGCACTCCTCGTTGTTGGACACTCTCTTGATTCTTTGTTGGGAGTTCCAGTACTTGTACATCAGTCATACACCACACTGTCTGGGTGGCAGTAGTTGCACGGTAGTACTACCAGCAGTAGTCTCTTGCCATCATGTCGAGTCGGGGAGCTTCCAACAGCTCTCTGACGGTGGATACAGCGGCAGCAGGAGGAACGGCCAATGAGGACTCCAATGAGCGTGCCTACCCCATGCCGGCCTACCTCAACTTCTGTCCCGGAGGTTTGGCCTACGGGGCCGCCAACAACCCCGATGACTATTGGGTGGATCTTGGCCAGTATTCCCAGACCTCCCTCAGTTCCCTTTCGCCTTCCAGCACGCCCGTGTCCGGGGAAAGCCCTGACGTCTTGATTCGACAAGCCAAACTTGCCGATGACCGTCTCCGTCTCTTTGCCTTGTTTCGCAAGCCAGATCCTGCCACACCGCATGTGCTGCCCTCCTTGTCGGTCCTGGCCAAGGCCGCCTTTGGTCGTCTTACCGGTGTGCCGCCAGCTTCCGCCAAGACCTGGGCAGATGCCATGGTCCTCTCCTACTTGGATGGTCTAGATGAATTGCAGACGCTTCAGTCGCTTCCTACACAAGCCTCCATTCTGCAATGGGAGCCCCCTCTAGCCCAGCGTTCCAATGACACCACGCCAAACGTCCTGCGCAGGCTCCTCGAGCAAGGCTCTCACACCTCGCAGCAAGGTGGACCCCACCGTCCTAGACCCTGCGGTTATGTCTTCAAACGAAACGATATTGCCTGGAACTGCCGAACCTGCCAGACCGACAGTACCTGTGTCATTTGTGACCCTTGTTTCCGAAACTCCGACCACACGGGCCATGAAGTCTTTTTCCATCGAACCACGCCTGGAGGCTGTTGCGATTGTGGAGATGCCGAGGCCTGGAAGGCTGCAGGATGTTGTGATCAGCACCGTCCCCTGCATCATGCTGTCGCAGAAACGACCGTCGACGATCCCGACGAGGCGCCCCGCATGGCGTCGCAAGGGAGACAGCAGGCCATGGAAACCATCCAGAATGCGCCCACGGCGCTTCCGCCCAAGTTTGCGGCGGCCTTGGGAGTCGTCATTGGAGCAGCCGTCCAGTGTTTGGTGCAGGCGGTGGATGGAGCTGGAGTTGGAGCCGATCCCATTCAGTGGAAACTTCGATGGATGGATGAGGCTTCTCGTATGGACAACCGATCCGTGCACAACGAAGATTACTCCTTGAACCCTGATGCCGTCACTACCCCTGTCTCGTACTGGGGAACGGGCGAAACAACAAAGGCTTTTCCCAAAAACTGTACTTTGCAGCTGCGACTTCACAATGACGATGTTCATACCTTTGATGAAGTCATTAGTGCCCTGCACGAGTCGGCGTCGCGCAATCACGCAGCTCGCTTTGATGGTGCGCCCCCTTTGGTGCCAGAACGGGAAATTGCCAATTCGATGACACATCGCGTCGATGCGGATGGACAGGTTCTCGTGAAGGACTGTTATACCATTGATGAGGCCATGCAAGGGTTCCAGCGGCTCAAAGCTCGGGGACTCCATTGTGCTGTCGTCAGCACGGCCCAGATTGATACCGAACAGAGGGCTAGGGCGCTCTCCACTTGGTTGACGGAGGTCAGTGCGGCGCATCCCGCGGCAGCCGTCTTGGTGGTAGAAGCCTTGGTCCAAGTTCGGGCTACCAACACCCCGCTCGCTGGGGTGTCTGTTTGGCAAGATCCTAGAATTATTCCTGCTTGGGCATCCACGGGACCCATGAATGATTTTGAAGCCTGCCAAAAGAGGTTTGATGCATTTCCTCCACATTTGTTGTCGAGTTACTTGACCAGCGAAGAAGCAGAGAAACTGCACGAGACAGCACTGGCACTCAATGCAAAGGCGTTTGTGGAACAGACAGGTACGCAAAGAAAAATTTGCTTTTGAGGTTTGTGTTCGCCAAGAATGATATACTCACTCCGTTGGTTCTGGAAAACACAGGTGCCGATCCAACGTTTTATGCTGGGGTACCCTACCGACTGCCTGCGGAGCGATACCGAAAATCCCCTCATGCCTTGTGGGGAACTCTTCCTTCCTTGTATACGGATCCGACTCCCATTACCGAGAAACATCCTTTCCTGCATCGACTCGTAACTGGAGAAGTTCCTGACCCCACATCTAGCAACAAACTCACAGAAGCAGTGTATGTCATTGATACGGATCTTCGAAAGCAACAAGAGGCTGAGCGCATCACTTCCAGTGTCTATCCTCATCGTCTCCCTGGGCTTCATTTGGTCAGTGGTTTGGGTACTGTCCGTCCAAAGGATCTCAGCCAGGCCCGACCTCCTCGGCCTGATCCAGTGCAGTTCCGCCATTTGCTTGCCATGTCTTCCTTCCGTGCGCCCATGTCTCCTATTATCTTGCTATTGCTCCTTGACCCATACCCCACCAAACAGCTCAGAGGAGCCATCCATTCACTCTTCTTGTCTCTCTTGACAGACGCTAGGTTCAAATGCCGATTTGCTGCTGCTCTTGGCATTGCCTATCGTCCACTCAGTACACTTTTCTGCGCCGGCGTCGGAACGGAAACCGACACTCCATTGGGTTTCACCGTGCAAATTTTTACTGCCGGAAGTCTTGTACGGGCTTTGGGAAATGCGCCATCGGCGGAGAAGCTGCTGCTTCCTGACGACGAAGTGGATGATGGCATTCAAGCTTCGATTGGTGTCTTCACCATGCCCATTGCCTTAACTGTGGTTAGGTGCATACATACCAATTTGCTTGGCGCCACCAAAGAAGTGAACATGATTCTGAAGAATACGATATCTGGCGTGGATGATGATAGCGAAGCCAAGACAAACGATGGAATGCTTCCTGCCCTCACATATGTTGCTGGCGAACATCCCTTGCTTACGGCACTCCCTGCTGCTCCGGATGACGGATTCCTAGATTCGAGGTCTACTCGACACAGACGCCTGCCCCACCTGCTTCGAGATTTGGAGTATGTGATTGAGACACCTGGAACTGCAATGCGACTGTTACTGTCCGACCGCTATCCCTCGTATCAAGGAGCATCCTTATCAGCAAGGGGAGAAGGAATTCTGACTTTTTCCACTGTTTGGGCTCGTTTGTTGCGACTCGCCCAAGGGATGGATCCACAAAAACGCAAGATCTCGGGAGGTCACGTGGAATATGAACAGCATAGGTGGTTTGAGGCTTTCGGACTCAGTTTGAATTTTGCTGCGACCCGCGATGCATTGGCGGAAAGTCCAACCAACAGCAGCAGTGCAATGTTGGCTCCCGTCTCGGAAGATGGGTCGCATTTACTCACTATCCGCGAAGCCATTGGAAATGTGATGACTGCTTTGTTGAGGGAAATCAAGTTTTGGTTGTACCGAGAAGGCATGCTGTCAACAGGATTACTCACCCCACCGGGTGGCTCACCAGATTTGCCTCAAGACGAGGCTCTCCAACGTAGTACCCTACATGTGTCGGCCTCTCAACTACCCATGTCGGACTCGCCTGTGTTGCCTTTGAGTACGGTTGCTCTGGCATGTGACCCATCGGTGAAAATGACAGAAGCTCAACTGGATTTGATTGAAAGTACGTTGCGCATGGAGGGAAATCAGCGCCAGATTCAGCAAGGCCTGCTTCCAGGTAGCGAACACAAGGGTGTCAGTGGCAGTGGAGCCATTCAGGGCATTTGGTTGAAGGTTCCACACTCGCCACTCAATGGTGACTCTCTTTCTTTCCATCTTCCCCTGCACCGGGCTCTTGCCAAGAGTGTGCGTAGTCTCTGCAGTGTGGTCGTCCCTGAATCAGTTCGTACCGCCAACCCACAGTGGTGGAAGTTGCCTGTACTGGATGATGACATTTCTGGTGCACCTTCAGAGTCTGGAACGTCCGAGCTGAACCCTCTTGTACCCTTGATTCGACCCGTCTTACGCTCCTCGAACTGTCAAGTGATTTGGTCAGCTGGCCCTGAGTGCAGTCCCCAGGAAGCCCAGGTTAGACGGGGCCGTTCTCGTGCTGCTTCAGCGAATATTGCAGTTTCCAAGATTATTCATTCCTTGGCTGACCACCCCATTCGCTGTCTGGCAGCAGCACAGCAGATTGAAAGACATCTCTGGGCTAGAAATGGTGCTAGTATTGCTGGCATGGCTCTGAACTACTCGAATGCCCCTCTCAGTCGTTCTTTCCGTGACGTTGATCTGACGCTGGTGCAACTGTCTGCCTCTGGTATGTCGGTTGGGCTCGGTGCGAGCCGCGTTTTTGCTTTGCTGATGAGTCGCTTTGATATGGATGGATATCTTTGTGATCCTGAGAGGAGGTCGTCCGTTGGTTCTACCGGAAGTTCTTCCTACGTGTCCTCTTTGGGAACTTGGGTCAACCCTCCGAGGTTGAGCGATCCTGCACATGCTGTCGTTCTGTCAGAGTCATTCTTCTCCACTCTCTGTGTTCTTGTATCGGAACTTCCTTCACCACCTCCTATTGCTTCTTCTGACGAGACTTGGCTCCGCCAGAGTGTTCGTCGTGAGTTGATTCATGCTTTGGCAGCTGAACCAAGATCACACAGTGCCGCCATGTCTGCTGCTTCTTGTGCTGTGGGGCAACGTGATGTTAGCGATGGCACTGCTGGCACAAGTGGTGGTGGTGGTCTTTTCCGAGATGTTTTCACTTCTGTTCTCAAAGAAGTTGGCAAGCAAAAGAACCAAGGTTCTCGTGCGACTGCCGGTCCTGCTTCCTTTGAACTGGACGCATCTTGTTGCGATGAATACGATCCGTCCTTTTTCCATCTCCGACGACAAGAACACCAACATGCTATGGATATTGTAGGAAGTCTTCGAAAGCAGAAGGTGAAGACCATGGAGGGGGCAGCACCAGATTCTTACTGCTTTCCCCTTGTTTGTCCGCCACCAAAGGCTCATCCTCGATTCCTTCCTTGTCGTTTGATGTTGCACCTGCCACCCATGGATGCCGCGATTCGTCGGGCCCTCTTGTTTGCTGTTTTTGCCGGCTCATGGTTGCCTCCTCCTGAGCCAAATTCTGAGGATTCTCCTATGGGCCATGATACCACTGAACAAGCCGGCAGCAGCGATGGGGTTGCATTTGCTCCAGGTTCAAGACCTGGCGATATACCGGCTATCCCAAGTATCAGGCGCGGCCATTGGGCATCACCCAAATCTTCCATCTCCAAACGAAACGAACACGAGCCCCAACCACCATTTTCTGCAGACGTTGTCGCAACTTCGGCTGTCTCATTCCTTGAAGTCCTGCAGCTCCTCACTCTTCAAGTGCACACGCTTGAAGAGTGCGCTTCTCTTCACCGACGACAACCCGATCTTGATGAAGAGGCTAGATCAACCTCGGCTAGTTTGTCCATCAACACCTATCTTGGACGCCTATGTCGTGTTCCAGAAAGTCTTGTTGATGTTTGGGCTTTGCGCCCCTTTCCCAATGGGCCTTTGAAATCGATGGGTACTGGTGAGAACCGAGGTTCCATTTTGGGATTGCTGATCACTCTATATGAACATAGAGCAGATCATGGTGCCGGCAAAGACTCGAATGGGCAAGATCAAGAGGGACATGGTGGTGCAAGGACTCTAACAGCCAGTGGACTAAAGTGGCTGCTGCGTTTCGTAAATTGTCTTGTCGATGGCGCACCCAGCGTTGCTGCTGCGATCAAGAGTGCGACGACTGGTGTCAGGCTGAGCAAACCTAGTGGAGGAGCAAGTTCGCCTAGCGGCGATGTCGGAAATACAGCATGGTCGATTGATGCTGAAGTGCGACAGACAATTTTGGGAATGCTCACTGATCTTTCAGATTTGTGGCCAAAGCCACTAGATGAAAGTGCCACAAAGCAAAACAAGGCTGACGAAAAGAAGCGCGAGCGTGGAAAGGCAGCGCAGCAAAGAATGCTCGAGATGATGCGAAAGAAGCAAAGTGCATTTGTGGCGTCAATGGGTCCATCCGATGAGAAGACCGATGCGAAAGCAGATCAAGCACAAGAGGAAGCCGACCTTTGTATTATTTGTCGGTGCGACGATGCTGATGGTGAGAACAATGGTCCACTCGGATTTTTGGGCCATGTACAAAGATCAAGAGCCTCCTCCATGCGATCATGTAGCGAAGCCATTTCAAAATCTCAAATGGGTGGAGAAACCTACGATCTCTTCCAACGATACCGAGTGGTAGGGCACATGGGTTGTCAAGTTAGGGAGTCGGAAGCCATGGACTCGAGGCCTGTTCACTGCCTTCCAAGAGGAAGCATTGTGACGGTCCAGAAGAGCACTGTTTCGGACAAATACGATATTCTTTCTCGACGAGTGCTCCTTCGTCATGTGTCGGAAGACGATGGCAAAGTTACCGAAGGTTGGGCAAGTGTACAGTCATCCCAAGGGTATGTCATTTTGAGTCCCCTAGTGTCGCTTTGTTTTGAAAGTACAAGGTGGGGAAATACACGTCCCATTGTGAGACAGTGCGGTCATGCTGCTCATTTGATGTGTGTTGAAACGCACACGCTATCGTTGCACCAGAGGGCAGCGGACGAACAAAACTATGATGGGCGCTTCGCTGCCAATATTGATGACGGAGAATTCTTATGTCCGTTGTGCAAGCAACTTTCAAATATTCTGATTCCACGTGATGGGTGTGCCACCAAAATGGAACCCTCCAGCATTCCACGAGTTCCTGTCGACAGACCTCCAAGTTTAGATGTCGAGGCCACAGTGCGCCGTCTGCTAACTCAAGGACGTGTGACTGCAAAGTTGAGAAAGGATAGTGTGAACGACATGGGAAAGAAAGCCCTAGCTCACTTCGGAGATCACCTCGTTCAAGCTATGAACGTTCCTTGGGAGCGGAAGGCGAACAGAAAGAGGAGAGGTAGTCGGCGACGTTGGCACCCTGCAATCCAATACTGGGATTATGAGGAGCAAGTTGGTGACATGGACTTCGGCTCACCTGGCACTAACGGTAGCGTCAAGAACACCCTCATCCTCCTTCGTCAACAATTGATCGCCTGGGCAGCGATTGGTCATAGTGCGGCTGCTGCGGAGGCATCTGTCCGTGGTGTTGAGGAAGTGCTACCATTTGGAAGCTTCTCGAAAACGGAAGAGCCTTGGTCCGGCTATGGCAAAGCGCAGGACTCAGATGCTACACTTCTTGAGTTAACACGAACAATGACTGGAGCGTCGGGCCTTCTTGAAATTCTTGACGCAGAGATGGCATCTCAGCTTAGCGACGATAATGCCCAGGATTCCAGTGTATCGTTTATCGCTCAATGCCTTGCTGATATTGTCGGAGGACGAGGATGGACAGAAAAAGTCCTCGACAGTGCCGCAGGGAAAGTGAACGACGAAGAGTTGAAAACTTTGGTTCTATGGAGTCAGCTGACAGCCTTGATGGGAGGAATGCCTAGTCATGTTTCCCGAGATGGAATGCTCACCCAGCGTCACGAAGCTCGAGCATCTGCTGCAGCCATGTGGACTGTCCGGGGTACTGGTTCCCACACGGTGAAGGCAGGGGAGCCACCAGTTCCTCTGGCCATTTCGAATGTTTTGCAGTGTAGCCCAAAACCATATTCTGAAATCAATGAAAATTGGGGAACAATGCATCCAATCGCCGAGACAGTAGACAACAGTGAAGTTGTGTACAATCCATACCGTCCCGCAGTTGCTACCGCCTTCTTGTACACTCCGATGCTTGCTTGGGATTTGAACACGCTTGCTGGCGCAATCTTTTCTTCTGTTTTGGTGAATGACGTAGTGGAGTTACCAACCGCTGAAGACCTCTTGCATTTGGGCAGTGTGCTTGTTTCAGCACGCTTGATTCAGTGTCTTGTCACGCCACACGGATTCGACTTGATGGATTCCATGGAGGTTGACGAGGAAGACGAAGAAGGCAGGTGGGGCGACGGCGAGATGCAAATGCAGGGTGAGGCACTCGCCAAGTTGTTTTCTCACTGCAAGGGAAGGGTCGAAACATTGAATTTGGATTCAAGTTGGACATTGACTGAAAATGCGAAATCACTGTCGCCTGCAAACCTCTTCGGCAATGTTGGAAGAGCAGTGTTACCTTTTGCACGATCGCTTGTGTTGATGATGCGTGCGTGTTGGTGTGCAATTCAGAACCGTCACAAGATGGCGGACGCTACCCCGCAGCCTTCGGCACACGAAAAGGTTTTGACTTCGTTCTTACAAGACTCAGAAATCATGTCGTCAAACGACGGATTTTACATTCTCAAAGAAATGCAGGCCCCCTTGCCGATCGCTATGATCGAGTCTAACAATAGTTGGTGGTCGTTGATCAACCGTTGGTTGACAAGCGTGATTGTACTCGAACGGCATCATGGATCCAGGGGTTCATCCGTTATCCCGGAATTGACCAACAAGGAAGCTCCTAGGGACAGTCAATTGGGTACAACTGCAGCCAAGAAACCAAAGCCAAGTACCACAGAAGTGGGGGTTTCCTCTTCACGTGCTAGAGAAGCAGATAGGCAATCAGCTCATGCCAGTGCCTCCAATGACAACACCAGGACTGTGCGCCCTGTTGACAATTGGCAAGACGTTGCTGGACAGGCTCACTTCCCCGTTCAGCTTCTTGTTGACGACAACGGTGACTCGGAGGACGACGGGGCTGATGAAATGGATGTGGATGAAGCTGAAGAGATGGTTGGTCTTTCAGAGGCCACAATAGGGAACCTACTCGATGGATTTCAATCCCACGGAGGTCAGGAAGCGGAAGAGTCAGGAGACGACCCCAGTACTTCCGGATCAGAGGATGGCGATGGCCAAAACCCCTCTCGTTTATTTGCCGGGGTTGGACAATCCCCAATTGTTTCATACCAACCAAGTCTACTTGCCGTGCAAGAGGTTGGATCAGGAAATGAGAAGTCCACTATTGACACAAAGGCAGCTTCCGCAGTTATGGCGGATTTAAGCCATCTTGGTGCAATTCACAGAAAGGACACACCCACATTTAGTTTGATCCGCTTGCCCAAATCATTCGTGGAGCTCTACGGAATTGTCAACAAGGTGAAAGGTAGAGACGAAGGCAGTGCGCTGGATGAATCCGATGATAGCGGAAACTCAGAAGCCGCAATCTGTCTGCTAACGGGAGCTGTGATGAGGTCTGGATCACCGAGACGTCCTTTCCAGAGATCACAGCGGCCTCCAGGAGCTTGTACACTCCATGCCCGAGAAAATGGGTCGGGTATCGGAATTTTCTTCCTTGTTCAGAAATGTACAGTGTTGCTGATGCACAACAACAAGAGTGCCTACTCAGCAAGTTTGTATGTTGACGAACATGGAGAAGAGGACCCTGGTCTCCGTCGTGGTCGCCCGCTTTTCTTGAATGAAGCGAGGTACAAGGCGCTTGAGTCGCTTTGGCGCCAACAGGGGATTCCAAGGGAGGTGGCACAAATCAGGTCAACCTCGGAGCGAGTGATCCGAGACAACTGGTACTAGTCAACCCATATTCAATATAATGGTCTGCCACTCTCTAGAAGACTAAAAATATAAATACAAGGACTCTATAATCGCTACGATGCTCATCGCCTTTTCTTTCCACTCTTTTTCTGCGAGCCCTGTAGTTGTTTGGCTTTGCTAAGAACCTTTTGTGCCACCTTGAATGCTCCCGAGCCTCCCATTCCCTTCATGTCCGCAGCACCATTCCTTCCCTTCCGTTTGACGGTATGGTCTTTCTTTTTCCCAGGCATTTTGCCTTTCATCCCAGCCAAGAACGTTTCTACCTTTCCAGCTCTTTTCTGCTCCACATCCACCGCCTTGGCTCGCTTTTTAGGTCGCTCCTCGTCGTCGCTGCTATCGTCGTCCTCTAGCTCAACGACTGATGTTGTCACAGTTACATGTCCACCCCAATGAGACTCAGTTTCTTTGTCATCATATGTTTTTGTGTTCAAAGCTGCGTTCTTCTCTTTGGCAGATTCTTGTTCGTCATCTTGCAGTTCTCCCTCGACACTGGATTCGTCATCGTCCTCTTCTTTGTGAAGCTCGGGGTTCTTTGCGGCGTTGTACGCCATAGCCTCCGATAGATAAGTGGACTTTTGCTGCTCTGCTTCTTCAATTCGCTCCATATCCTCTTTCCTAGCCTCTGCTCGTTCTTCGATCTTGGCTTGGCGATCCTTGACCTTTTGCATGGCCAATCCAAAGGCGCGGCGTTGCTTCTTTCTCTCTGAGAAACCTCGAAGATACGCCTTGCGAGCTTCTGGATCGAAAACTACTTCTCTCTTTTGGCCTCGACGCCTCATGGAAGATGGTTGCTTTGGCATGTTTACTGCTACGGCTTGTCTCTTCTCGATCTACAATGGACAGAACAAAATTCTTTTGAATGTGACAGGAGTTGGGTGGCAATGTACTACGGGTGGCCCTTGACGTCACAGAAATTGGAACGTACACACTAGGATTCCAGATTCCGAGCTCCAACCCCCGGAAAGCCTTGGGCGAACTTTGCAACTAGAACTGCAAAATGGTGGATAGCAGGCAGAACAACAAAACAATACTACTACTCGTTGTTTGCCACACTAGAACTCTAGACTACTAGCACCTTGAATGAGGAAAAATCGCAATTATTATAGCTCAAACACTGTCGCCTACTAGCAGTACTTGGACAGCATCTATATTCTCCAATACCCAACCCCAATCCTTCCTTCGGATCACCCATAATGGAGGATATGTACCAACTTTTACTTTCTTTCCTTTTTCCAACCACCTCCATTGAAGAAGCGAAGGTCCTTCTTGCGGGATCAGCCTTGTTGGTGTCAGCGCCTTGAATGATCGTGAAACCCCATAAAAGCATGTTGTGTAGGGATAAAGATAAGTATTCTCCCCGTACTTCTCCAGCATCTCCACATTTGCCGTTCTACCTTCTTCTACTTTGAAATATGTTTGAAATCCGTTTGGTCCACACAACTCCTCTTTCAAAATGAAATCTCGCTTGGAGTCTTTAACAGAAGATGCAAATGAACCGAAGTAAACGTCGGAAAAGAACACATGCATGTAATCCTCCGGATAATCTGATATGAGATCCAGCATGTGCAGTTGCAAAACGCGTCTGGCTTCTGCAAGATTCTGGCATTTCTGTAGCTCCCCTCGTTTCAAGTGGAGGAATGGATGACCAAAGTAGGATTGAATATCAGAAAATGTCAGCTTCTCAATAGCCTCTTGTGAGTACAGGGTGCGCCAAAACAGAGGATTGCTGATAGAGACACCGGCCTTTCCTTCCCAACATTGAAGAATGGCTGCTTTCCACAAATCATCTGCGCGACTTGCTTCTCTCCAGCGACGATTCACCATTGAAGTGTGAAGGAGCGTCTTGTAGTCCACAAACGAAAGAATACGTTCCAGTAACCCATACACACAAAACATGTGCTGGCAGCCTGTGGTTGCGTCATGGTCCATGATAGAATCATTGACAGAGGCGTCCATACAGCCTCGGATGATATGGTGACAGTGACAATAATGGGGGGTTCTTGTGTTGTTGTTGTGACATTCAGATTCTGTCGCTCGGACGTCGGACGGAAGCGTATCCTAGTAGTGGTTGGATACATACGGCAGGTAGAGTACCTTGCATACTGGAATCTGGAGCCTCCATATTGAGCAATGGACACCGCTGAACAACTCCCTCGAGCCAGATGAAGCGACAGCATGACCATTTTCCAACCCACTCCAGCACAAGTCATTCCACTCCCAAGTCGACGACATGTTGTATCCCTTTGGCTTTTCCAACAATCAACGAAGAGAACGGCCTCCCAATACCCGAGAATCATGTTGGGGTGTTTCAGAAGAACATATGGTGCATTCTCACAATCCAACCATGGGGTGACAAATCAGTCACCCCCATCATTTTCCATATTTGAAGACTCATTTACCTGTACCCAAGACTCTATGACATCAGGAATACTTCCAAGACCATGACAACATCATTATTCTCCAATACCCAACCCCAATCCTTCCTTCGGAACACTGTCAATGCGGGAAAATTGGCAATCTTAAGCTTCTTTCCCCTTTCCAACCACCTCCATCGAAGAATTGGTATTTTCTGCGGAATCAACCGAGACTTAGTCGTCATCCAAAATGTTCTTGAAATGCTATAAAAGCATGTCGTGTAGGGATAAAGATATGTATTCTCACCATACTTCTCCAGCATCTCCACATTTGCCGTTCCCCCTTCTTCCACTTTGAAGTATTCACTGAAGCCGTTGGGACTACATAACTCCTGTTTCAAAATGAAGTCTCGCTTGGAGTCTTTAACAGAAGATGCAAATGAACCGAAGTAAACGTCGGAAAAGAACACATGCATGTAATCCTCCGGATAATCTGATATGAGATCCAGCATGTGCAGTTGCAAAACGCGTCTGGCTTCTGCAAGATTCTGGCATTTCTGTAGCTCCCCTCGTTTCAAGTGGAGGAATGGATGACCAAAGTAGGATTGAATATCAGAAAATGTCAGCTTCTCAATAGCCTCTTGTGAGTACAGGGTGCGCCAAAACAGAGGATTGCTGATAGAGACACCGGCCTTTCCTTCCCAACATTGAAGAATGGCTGCTTTCCACAAATCATCTGCGCGACTTGCTTCTCTCCAGCGACGATTCACCATTGAAGTGTGAAGGAGCGTCTTGTAGTCCACAAACGAAAGAATACGCTCCAAAAGTCCATATACATGAAACATATGTTCAGAATCTGTGGTGTTGCCATGGCTTCTGCGGGAATCATTGTCCGAGATGATGCTCATGCTGTTGTTGCCTTCGGGTCGCGACTCGCGACGCTGTTGATGAAAATGTTGTGTGAGACACAGTTTTTGTTGTTCGGCTGCTGTTCTATTGTAGTACACGTACATAAGGACACACAGGATGCGCATACAACATACCTCGTGGAGAAAAGCAACTAAAATGCATAGATTGGTAGGATCAGGACTACATGCCCATTTTCCAACATCCAACCCCAATCCTTCCTTCTAATTGCACTTATTGGTGGATAGGGTCCAACTTGTATCTCCTTCCCCTTGCTTACCCACCCCCATCGCAAAAGAGATGGTTGTGGTGGGGCCAACCGAGAAGGGGTCAACGTTTTGAAAGTTCGAGAAACCTCAAAGAAACATGTCGTGTAGGGATAAAGATATGTATTTTCACTGTGCCACTCTAGCGTCCCAATATCCGCAGTCTCATCAACTTCAACTTTGAAAAACATGTTGAATCCAATGAGATTGCAAAGCTCCTCTTGTACCATGAAGTTACGCTTGGAATCTTTGATGGATGACGCAAACGACCCAAAGTATACATCCGAGAAGAACAAAGGTATATATTCCTCGGGAAAATCGTCTACGACGTCTAACATGTGCAGTCGTAGAAAGCGCCTTGCCTGGGCAAGGTCTTGACATTTCTGCGGTCCAACTCTCTTCAGGTGAAGCCATGGATGGTCGAAGTAGGACTGAATGTCAGCAAGAGTCAGCTTCTCAATACCCTGCTGTGAGAAAAGAGTACGCCAGTACAACGGGTGGTCGGTAGAGACGCCTGCCCTTCCTTTCCAACATTGATGAATGGCTGCTTTCCACAGGTCATCCGAACGGCTTGCTTCCTTCCAGCGAATGCTCACCAGGGACGTATGTAGAAGCGTCTCGTAGTCAACGAATGAAAGAATACGCTCAAGCAATCCAAATACATGAAACACATCATGAGAGTTAGTTGCACCACTCTTGAGGGGATCTTCTACTGACGTATTCATTACACCCTGGCTCTGTGAAATGAAAATTCGTAAGGTGGCTTCAAGATTCTGTCGCGCGTCGACCAATTTTGTTCGTGATGGACCGTATGAGGGTACATACATACACACAGCCATAAAACAACTTTGACCAACAACTGCTGTATTCCTACTTCTTTACTACTATTTGTGCACGAAACACAGCAATACTACCGGTAGTAGCAATAGTGACTGTTTTATGTACGCCGACAACAAACACACAGACTGCAAGTCACTCGATAAAGCGTCCCGAATACTGCTTGTTCAAACGCTGGGATATCCGCAGTATTTGAAATCGTATGGGCAAATACGATGACGGACGACTGGGAAGTCAGAAAATATTGGTGACATCAATAAAGGCCTGTTAAGGCACTCATTCGGACACAAGAATATTTGCAAGATTGACATCCCCAAGCCTCTAGTTTCGTTGGTGATGACTGGTCCCGTGTGAGATTATGACAACACTACCGTTCTCTAACATCCAACCCCAATCTTTCCGTCGTGTTGGCTTTGAGGGAGGATACGGGCCAACTTGTACTTCTCTTCCTTTTTCCAACCATCTCCATTGAAGGAGTGTTGGTTGCAGTAGACGCGGCGAAGTTATCATCATTCTGAATCTCCGAGAAACGTCATAAAAGCATGTCGTGTAGGGGTAGAGATACGTACTCCCATTGTGCCATTCGAGTATCTCCATATCAGCAGTTCCATCAACTTCGACCTTAAAGTAAATAGTAAATCCGTTGGGGTTACAGAGCTCCTCTTGCACCATAAAATCCCGCTTCGAATCTTTGACAGATGTGGCAAAAGATCCAAAGTAGATATCTGAAAAGAACAGTGGAATATATTCTTCCGGAAAATCGTCTACGACATCCAACATGTGCAGTTGCAAAAAGCGCCTTGCCTCTGCAAGATTCTTACACTTCTGTAGCCCGAGGTTTTTCAGATGAAGCAATGGATGGTTGAAATAGGATTGAATATCAGAAAGTGACAACCGTTCAATAGCCTGCTGCGAATATAAAGTCCTCCAATACAATAGATGGTCTGTAGAAACGCCAGACTTCCCTTTCCAACATTGAAGAATGGCTGCCTTCCACAAGTCATCCGAACGACTTGCTTCCTTCCAGCGATGGCTCACCAGGGACGTATGTAGAAGCGTCTCGTAGTCAACGAATGAAAGAGCACGCTCAAGCAATCCAAATACATGAAATACATCATGAGATTCAACAACGTCGCTTTGGACGCAGAGAGAAACGTTGCTAGAGCTGCCCATGGTCCAAACCCATACAGTGAGAGAGGCCTGCAGAACATTGTGTCGTGCACCATGGACCACGTATACTACTGTTTGGCTGTAATATGTATACATATGAACATGTACTTTGGCTGCTTCGATGAACCTCCTCGAACAGTGGTCTAAAATAGGAGCTTCTTCTTCGCTATGCCGTTGAACAACTTGCTAGAAGTAGCTACTAGCAAGGAGAATAGCTAATGCACGGATATTTTACTCTTTCTAGATACTTGTTACACATATGTAGAACCAGTACGACGGTTCAAACCCCCACGAAACATGAACACAATTGCCAGCAAGACCGGATTCCACAACAAGGCTGGAATCTTCTATACATTGGGATTGAAGGCCTTGGGAGCAAACTCCTTGGGGTCTTTGTAGGTTTGGCAAATCTGATCAAACCACATGAACAAGTGACCAAAGTTGTACTTGAAAAAAGCGTGGTGCACATGGTGGTCGGCAGAGGTACCGACACCAAGAAAGCGAAAGATGGAGTCCCAGGGAAAGGTGTACTCCGAGTGAAGTAGCGTAAGCCAATTGGCATAGACACTGCCAAAGGCCATGTAGGTCCATACATTACAATGGACCAAATTAGCTGTAGCATAAAGGGGAATGAGGATCATACAGAGTGTGTCGAGAGGTGAGCCATTGAAGGCATCGAACAGGCGAGGGTTGGTGAATCGGTGGTGTGGCTTGTGGGACCATTTGTAGAAAGTCGGGCTAACATCGTGCTCCAAACGATGCATTGTGAACTGAATCCCATCTTGAATGACCAAGCACAAAAAGGTCCGTCCCCAATCAATTCCCCCCTCGAAGCTATAGTACGAATCAGGCATAAGCTTGAACAACCAAGTTCCGGACAAGTAGGCTCCCAACATAATGAATCCTTCTGGTTGCGAAAGATGGGTGACCAATCCTTCTGTGAAAATGTAGGGACGGGCCCCCTTGGTCTGAATGGAACGAGGCTCCTTGCCGTGGTTGAAAAATCCAAACTTGAAACCATAGAATAAGATCAACTCCAAGATTTGGCCCACAAAGACAGCCAAAATACCTAGCACCAAACCCAAGGGTTTAGGGGAGGCCTCCGGATCAGAAGGATCATATTGGTACCATGAAGATGGAAATATAGAAGTGTAGTGAAAGGGGCTGTTGGGGGTGGTCATGGCCAAAGGCAAAACCAACATGAGTGGCCAAACGACAGCAAACCCCCAGGGTAGAATGGCAGCATCGCTTGGCAAAGTGTCTATTGTAAGATGAATAGAAATACCATGCATGCGTAATAGAGCAGTTGAAGCAAGCAAGGAAACCAATGAGATGCTGGCGTTCGGGTTGGTAGCAGGGTCTCTCGCTATGGACCTGGTCAAATCGACGTACCGTTGATGTCCTTTTCTACATGATTGATCGTTGGTGTTGCCTTCACTGGAGGATTGGAAGTTGTGGTCACTTGTTGTGTAGGTTCCGTGATCTTGGCCATGGTGATATTGATAGGCAGGGGTTGCACAAAGTGTTGTAATTGTTGGGATACAACAAGGGAACAAACCAAAGGAACAAACAACGTCCAATGCGGCAGGCAACAAATGGGAGCCCTTGTTGCTGACGCACGACCTGCTGTGTGGAGCAACGTGGTAGTGAGGGTTTGCAACTCAAACATGTGATGCCATTGGCCTTCGGGAAGCGCGTCAGTGCTCGGACGTCGATGCATACTTTTGCTTCAAGCATGTATACTATCATATGTCAGGCAGCCGCAATTTACTCCCAGACGTGGATACACACCGACCTCAAAATTGCTGCCAGCTACCGGTAGCCAGTGCGCCCGAATTTGATTGATAGGACCAGTAGTAGCAACCAAAACCACGACAAGACTTCACCCCACCTGGTGGTCCGTGTAGTGGACGAAGTCTCCCATATCCCCAGACAATATCCATGGCGTACAACAATGCAAGGCACAATACTCGGGGTCCAGTCATTCTCAATGTTGCAGAAAAGCCTTCTGTAGCACGGTCCCTAGCTGCAGCCTTTCAACGAATCCCAGGCTCCAATGATGCAGGAATGCGTCGGGAAGCAGCCCAAATTTTCACACACAACAACGTTCAATTTCCAGACGTTTTCCGTCAGGCTCCCACACATCAACAGCAATATCATGGACAACCTCCTGTCACCGGACATACAATGATCACGACGTCGGTTCGGGGGCATTTGGCCACGACAGATTTTCCGCCCGAGTACGGGTGGTCCCGAGTCGATCCCATTGAATTGTTCCAGGCACCCTTGGAAACACTGTACAAAGACGACATGAAAGAATTGCAGCAGATGCTTACTAGACTTGCCAGAAACGTTCAAGCTGTCATTCTCTGGCTCGATTGTGATCGAGAAGGAGAAGCTATTGCGGATGAAGTCCAACAAGTCTGTTTGGATGCCAACCCGCGACTCCAGCCCCATGTCTTCCGTGCCCGATTTAGTACGGTCCTAGATGCTGAAATTCGTCGTGCCTTGCAACATTTGGGCCGAATCAATCCGTGGTTCGTCCAAGCCGTCCAAGCACGCAGTCAACTGGACCTGCGTGTGGGAGCTGCCTTTACGAGGTTCCAAACTCTGCGTCTCCGCAAAAAGTTTGATTTGGAAGGCAATTCCAATATCATTAGTTACGGACCATGCCAATTTCCAACTTTAGGCTTTGTGGTGGAACGTTGGGCCCGTATTCAAACCTTTCAGCCACAAGATTTTTGGTATTTGGAGCTGACCTTGCGAGTCTCGGATCGACCTTTGGTCTTTACGTGGAAACGGAAACGATTGTACGATCGACTCTCCACCTTGATTTTGTATGAACTTTGCTTGGAACAGAATGAAGCGGTGGTCACATCATTGCAAGGGCGTCCCAAAACCAAGTGGCGGCCTGTCCCCCTTGCCACGGTCGAGTTGCAAAAACGTGCATCCCGGTACCTCCGGATTGGCGCTGAGACGCTCATGACGGCAGCCGAAGAGCTCTATCAACAAGGATATATTAGTTATCCTAGAACAGAGACAGAAAAGTTTCGACCAGAGTTTCAACATCAGCCGTTGATTCGCGATTTTGCCACCATGGCGGGGGGTCCGTTTGCAGAGTAAGTATGGTTCTGGTTGGCCACTGGTTTGGATGGTTTTGGAATGTACCTACGTTTGCTCATTTTTGTTCGTTGCTGTGTCACTTTTCTATTAGATATGCTCAGAAACTACAAGATGGGGGCTTCCAAAATCCACGGGCAGGTCAACATGATGATCAAGCGCATCCTCCGATTACACCTTGTAAAGCTGTCGATCCCACAACCATTCAAGACCCCACACAGCGGGGCGTATACACGCTGGTCGTCAAACATTACCTAGCTTGTTGTTCACGTGACGCGGTTGGAAGGGAGACAACAATAACCGTCAAGATGGATGTAGAAGAGTTTTCTGCAGTTGGTCTCATGGTGACGGAAAAGAATTGGCTAGAGATCTATGAACCTTGGGAACGGTGGGCAACGGGACAAGGGGAACTGCCCCACGTCGAGGTAGGCTCAAGAATTGCACCAACCTCCTTGTTGATGAAAGAAGGGAGCACTACACCGCCACAGCTCCTTTCGGAAGTGGAGCTCATCTCTCTGATGGATCGAAATGGGATCGGTACAGACGCTACAATTGCTCAACACATTGGTACCATTCAGGAGCGGGACTATGCCATCAAAGACGCTTCTCAACGATTCGCTCCTACTCCATTGGGAATTGCTCTTGTGGAAGGATACAATCAAATGGGTTACCAACTGAACAAGCCCGATTTACGAAGAGAGATGGAACGAGAATGCAACTTGGTGGCATCTCAACAGAAAACCAAGGATGACATTGTCGCACCTATTCTCGAAAAGATGCGACAATGCTATGTCACGGCTACCTCTGAGGCACAGAAACTAGATGATGCTGTGGGAAGACACTTCCCGCGGCTTGGTACAGGGAATGCAATGAATATCCTGAATGCAAGGTTCAGTCGATGCGGCACTTGTTCCAACATGATGGCACTGAAGGGTGAACGACTTGGAAGGAATCAACGGGGAGGTGGTGGTGGCCGTGGTGGCGGTGGTCATCCTCGCAGACTATTGTTTTGTAACACTTGCCAGGCTGGCTGGACTGTACCTCGTGGACAGTTGCGACCCAAGACACAAGAAGAGGGAGGCGGGGCTCCAACACTTTGTCCCGTTTGCAACTATCAAGCAGTTCGAGTGGAACGGGGAGAAGGGTACGAGGGGAATGGGTACCACTTCTGTCCCAAATGTTTCACCGATAGTCCTGCTGAATTTGGAGGCAACCCCAACGGTGGCGACTTTCGCTGTTTTACCTGTACTCATCCAACTTGCAGCCTAGCGGGAGGAACACGAGGGGGAGAAATAGAGGTATTCAAGTGCCCATTCTGTCGACAAGGGAATCAAGAAGATGGAAGTATTATGCTCCGAAAGAATTCTCGAGGGTTTGTCATGTCTTGTAGCAATTATTCTTCACGAAAACGATGTTCCTACACGATATGGTTACCGAGAGAGACACAGAGTGTGTCCATTCCTACAGGGGACGAAAACATCTGCCGAAGGTGCTCAGGCCAGGGACCTGTCCGGAAAGCTACATTCCAGTGGAAACCGGGCAGTGTTCCCCCACATCTCGGGCAGGAATGCACAGTGTGCATATTGTGTGACACTGTGTTCCGACAGGAGATGCATATTAGTCTCCCACAAATGGACCAAGTACGAGCGAGAAATCAACAGCCTAACAACGGTGGAAGTACAAGTCGTGGCCGATCGGGTGGAAGAACTACAAGGCCCACCTCCCTGGAGCGGAACCGGAACGCTAACAATAATGCGGCGCAGGCCTCCAACAATCGAACGTGTTACCGGTGTGGGCAAGCAGGGCACTTTGCCAACGCCTGTCCTCAACGCCCACAGTGATAGTTCATTGAAGAGCTTTTCTAAGATGTCCATGAAGGGAGGAAATGTCAAAGCCTTTCTCTTCACACCGTGCATGAAGTGAAACGTTCCACCGGGATGGTCACATTCCTCCCTTCTCGTTCTATAAAGGGAACGCCATCTCAAACTACTGTTGCATCGGAATACCGAACACTGGATGTCCGATGAGTGGAGGCACGCTATGCTAGATGGGCTTGAGGCGGTCACGGAAGTGCATACACGACTATTCCGCCTATCAAGACAACTGGAAGGGGCAGTGTTGTACCAATCAAGACACCTTGTTGGTAACCCCCATGCCAGTCATCTGCAAATAATGCATTCTGAGCACCGCACTCCATTTTTGTTGCATTTGCGAACCTCAAACTCCCCAATCGGTTTCAATAAGTGTGTCAAAGTATGTCAAAGTATGTCAAACAATGAGGCGACCCGGTATCCCTTTGTCGTACTCCTTACGTAGGCTCTAGATTCATGTAGGACGGCACAAATTCCTGGGCCCCAGTTCTCTTTGGAATCCCGTGGGGGAACAAAAGTGTGGACGTGTCGTCCGTGACCCGTGCGCAGTACTGTTGTACGTAGAATTCATACGGCGGCTTGCGGAGTAGTAGGCGCATAGCACTCCGTCGTGGTTTTTGGAAAGCGTTCCCGGCTGGAGCGATGACCTACCACGCGCGGGAGGTAGGCCAACTACCAGTAATTCCGTGACGTATGCGTGAACTTCCAAGGGCCTCTCTTCGCCAACCTACTACAAACTCTCTCATAAATTCAGAAAACACAGCACCACCACTACCATTCAACGGTTGAACGACAAACAACAATGAGCATTGCATCCAAGTGTATCGCTACATCCAAAATGATCTCCCGATCATCACAACTAGCATCCTCCAGTAGGCTTTTGGCAAAGAGAACAATGGCTACGGGATGGTTCCGTTGCCACGACGCTCCTGTGGCTACCAAGGTACGAGATCCGTTGCAACTTCCGGAAATTATCGCCAGTCCGCAACAGCCAACTCACCATCTTTTTCTTCAATTGCAGGTGACCATGAAGCAAATGTCTAGTTCTCAACACCCTGGATTGTTTCTATCTTTGCAAGATCAGTTGACATCCTTTGCCACTACGGTACGAGAGCGAGTCCAAGATTCCTTTTCCGAGCCATCGATCGCGTTTCGTCCACTCGCGGCGACGAGTTCCCTGAAACGAGCCAACGGGTCTGCATCATCCCAAATGTAATTAGGTCGATTGGTATCTACTGTATAGGAGATGAGAATACTCCTTGGGAAACCGACGAGGGTCCCGGAAGGCAGGACACCAATCGCCAATGAACATAGTAGGATTGGAGTTTTGGAACAAAACTTTACTTGCATGTGTATGGATCGATGTACTGGGCGTTCTAGTCTTTACAAAGAAAAGATACATGCGTTGTTGATTCCATTTCCTGAAGGTAGTTTCAAGAAAAAGTCGTCCACAGTTGCCACGGTTAAACTGGAGTCGACACAATTCGGGTTTCACCTATTCTTTGGCTTTTATCACGACTCCGTTCCGATTCGGGTAAAAGACTACGTAATACGTATTATAGTACATGTCACACATTCGAAAGCGTTCCGTTTTTCTTCCATCAGCCCTACAAGGCTACCAAGGGGTTTCCAAAGCTAGTGCAATGTTCTTCAGCCACCAACGATGCCAACAGCTTTCTGGTTCCTTCCGGTCCCTTCCATGGTCGTCGAGCATGCATCATTAGGTAGTTACTTACCAACGCAACATCTCCCTTTTGCCAGCACACATCAAC
Organism: Nitzschia sp. Nitz4; assembly: GCA_013372465.1. Taxonomy (NCBI): domain Eukaryota; phylum Bacillariophyta; class Bacillariophyceae; order Bacillariales; family Bacillariaceae; genus Nitzschia; species Nitzschia sp. Nitz4. The sequence goes on along the minus strand of WXVQ01000042.1, from coordinate 4,770 downwards.
CGCATGTTCTTCGCAAATTTGCTTGGCCTCCAGTAGAACATCCAACGGAACAGGGTCTCCGTTACCGAATCGGACGCATTCATCGATACCCGCTTGCGTGGGTACATCCCGCAAGGGATCGTATCCTCCTCCAGAAATTCCCACTCTCGAGAACTCCAAAGCATTCGCAAGAGTAGCAATTAGTTGATTGAAGAAACACTTTTTCGTAGTTCCTGGGGCGACTTTGACCGCCTCCAGAACCGGCGTAGTGCACCTTAGAAAATCTGGTCCAGGTTTGGTTCCATTGGGACCCACGCCCCACTCAAAATCCCAACCACCAGCCTTCATCTTCATCTCACATTCTTCCTTTGTTGCAGCGTGAAAGAAAGATTTCCAGCTTCGCCCGGCTCCCTTGGTCGGATCCTGCTCCGGGCCAGCAAACACAGTGTACCGAACTCCATGCATTTCACATTTGCTCATGAAATCAGGGTGACGTTCCTTGAGAATCTCGTAGACTAGATCGCTAGATACAATTCCAGTCGCCCCACCATCCCCTGGTAGAGCGGGCAACAGGCAGCAGAAGAAGACGTGACTGGGCCAAAGCGGTGTCTGAGCTTGTTCATGATGAAATACTAGGCCACCACTTTTTCCTTCATTGGTAGTGCAAATTCGGTTGGCCATTTTGCGACGAACCGCGAAACTCATAGATTTGTCGTACGACAGGTCGCTCCAACCTTCCCATGCCTGCACAAAGGTATCAAAGTCCTCTGCCTCGTTCAAAGGAAAACCTCGAAACAGAACCGCTCCAGACTCGTTCAAGGCGGCATCAATTTCTGTTCGGTGGTCCTTGACGAATTGAGCAGCCTGATCGGCAGTGGTCATTCCATTCTCATCCTTGGGTGGCGACAGAACAAAAGGAACCGTGATGCCAGCCACAGTCTTCTGTTCGGGGGCATCCGATACCACAAAGTCTTGGAACGACATGAGGAAAGATTGGACGTCTTGTGTTGGAGTTGGGATTGATGATACTAGAGAAGATGAACTTCTCTTTCCAATAGGTAGTGACCGATAACTCCGATGTCAACGAAAGAATGGGAGTCGCCGTGATGGGGTTCGTACACGCCCAAAATGTGGGTGTCAGGAAATTCACGAATGAGTCCAATCTTTTCTGAGTCCATCTAGTCATACACGTGTAGCAGTCAATCAAGTCGACAGCATCGTTTTCACCGCCTAGCACCAAAACACCAAAACTCAAGAGACACACTTTCATTGTCTTCCGTTTCCCTTTTCCTTTGAACGGAAAATGCCAATTCTGACTCAGCAACGCAAAGATAAATGGATGTATCGGATCCTAGGTCCAAGTACTGCTCACATGAAGCATGAGTTCTACTTGTGGGTTTCGATGGTGTTTCTGACGATCGCCAACCTTCAATCGATTTACCAAAAGGCCTTTGGGACGACGGGAGATTGGGTCTTTTTGTTTCTCGTCGCTCTTTATTTGTCACAACATGTGTTTCTGAGGTGGATCTGTGCTGGGGATATTTCTACACACAAGTCCCCAACGTTTCTTGGTGCAATTGGATGCTTTATCACTTCCTGGGTCATGTCTGGGCAGTACTTTGATCGGCCACCTGCCAGTTACGTGGCCAAACAAGTAGGGACTCCCACGGCAGAAGAACGACTACGGACGTCGTTGCCCCAACCATTGGTGTATACTTGGCAGCTCTTGAAAATCCGTCTCTGGTATCCCCTACTAACCTTATTGGAACGATTGGGGAAAATGGTTGGAGTCAAGATTGTTTCTGAACGGGATATTGGCAAGAAGCGATCACCGCCCCGAAATCGCTACAATTCCAAGGTGATTCACTATTGGAATATCTTTCAAAATCATTACTGCCCCTCTTCACAGTTGGTGCTGGTGATACTTGCTGGTACACTCTATTGTTGGTTTTTCTTTTTTGGAAACTGCCAATACGAATCACCTCATGATTTGACCTCCAAGGGAGGAGAGGACAGTGAGCCAATTGAGGAAACCAAGACACCCTTTGGGGCATACCGACGCATTCTCATGCCTCATTGGACCCAAATCCTTCTCTTCTTTTCGTTCGGATCCGTTCAGGTTTGCCTCATTTGTTTTGCTCGCATCTTTTTTCCGATTGTAGATCTCTTGGCCGGTGGTCAAGTGATCAAATCTATCCGCAATGATGGAAGATGGGCACACTCCAGCCAGGTATGCTTGTTCTATACGTAATACTCGTACAGAGATCAACTGTATTGCTCTAATCCCTTTTGTCGTTTTAGAAATCGTCCAAGTCCAGGCCGCAACAAACCGCCATCTCGGAGCAGGTGTCATGGGCAGAACGATATGTTCCACTGGCTTTGCAAAATCGATTCGATACCCTCATTGTCACAACAGAATTCCGAATCATTGAAGCTGTCTGGATTTGTGCCACCTTTCCAAGGACGGAATGTGTGTGCAAATTCACGGGTCATTGTCCCACCAAATTCGAGGTGGGGTTCCTTTCTAAATTGATTTTCCCGGTTGGAGTCACAACTCCGCTACGAGAGGATATGTGGCGACGAGATTCCGCTAGCCCAATGTCCATGGATTGGGGCTCGACTGTTTTGATCTTTTTGTCGGTGGCTGTTGTTTCAGCAACCATTCTGATTGCCCAAATCGTGACGTTGAACCGGTCCTATCTTGGCATTACCGGATACGTTACCGGCGGTTGGGCAAAGGTAGACCCATCGCTACCATCACTGGAGGGAATTCCAAAACAGCAATGGGATCATAAAGTACGATACAAGAAAGGCGACGTTGTTACCTGTACTGCCTCTGGATGGTTTGGTAGCGCAACGACGTATCAAGCGACATCCAACAGTCCCGAAGGCAAACCTTGGGATTGGTTTTTCTATGCTGCCAGCTATCTTTTCCGAAATGAAATTGGTCACCCTTCCACATCCACCCTGATCAAGAATGCCTGCCTCGCTCAAATGGTGTTGGTTGGGCTTACTGTATGGATGACCGTTTACTACTATTTTGGTGAGTACAACACTGCGAGTTTGCTGTGGACACTTGCGGCCAACTTGGTGGCTGCCTATGGAACACTCCACATGACGATACCAGCACACAGTGAATTTGCGACCTTGGCTCAGGAGATTGCGGGTAAATCGAACTAGATTGGCATCCACAATAATTTTGTCGTGATGTACGTATGGGTGCTAGAGGTAAACGTATACTTTAGGGGAACATGACAGCTGCAGTGGTGCAAATCTCGCCTAGGACAACACTTTCAGATGAATAGTCCCCATGTGAAGTGCGCCATTTCCAAAAACACACGACCTCAAAAAAGCATCTTGTGTATCCATATCCCAAGTGTCTCATCCAATGACTGTCAGCAGCCATTCTACTTTTGAGGATGAGCCGGTGGAAGTTTCTCCTTGCTCATACCTGCCGCCCACTCGGCAGTTTGCTGGGTGTACTTTTCTTCTTTGAGTTCCTTGCACCGCCGCTTGTAGTATCGACTCTTCTTGTGATCCGCCAACGCCTTGGCATCGGTAAAATGCTTTCCAGTTTCTGCACAATAGAATTGACCACCTCCAGGAAGCTCATCGTCAAACCCAAACTGAATGGGCTTGCCACTCTCTGCGGCCTTTTCGAGTTCATCTTGAATTTGATCCGTATCCTTTGCTCGATTACATAGCCAAGCCTTTCGCTTGTACTTCTTGATCTTGGATCTAGCTCCGTGCTTCTTTGCCGATGGACCTGTTCCCATGGTGTTGGTACTACTACTACTTGTTCTTCCGGAAACAAGTCTTTTTTCTGTGAAAGGCGTCGAGTTTGGTTGGTCCCGAAATCCAGCCCGTCCGTCACACCGTGTCCTCGATTGGGCCTATAATAGTACGTTGTCACCTTCGTTCCAAGAAGATCGATGCATGAGCCTGTGACGCCATTTTTCTGTACGATACTTGCATACATGTAGAGCGATAT
>WXVQ01000043.1:0-126163 GCA_013372465.1 Nitzschia sp. Nitz4 | reverse complement strand
ATGGATATAGAAAGTACCTTCCGACACCAGAGGACTAGTGTAATTTTAAGTGCTAATAACTCTCTCCCATTTAACCCACAATATCTTCCTCCTTTCTTGTCTCTTCTTTGTGTTGCTCAAAATCCTTTCTGTCTATTGAGTCAAGTAGAATCTTCACAACAAGTTTCGGGTCACCAGCAAATGATTTAAGGTTCTTTATTGAATGACCACCAACATGCGGCAATCTGCCCGTCACCACTAAATCCCTGTCAACATGAACAAACCGACACAAGCTCACCACATCACCAAAATAGGAAGGTCTGCAGCTGCTATACCTTCCCAGCAACCTTTTAGCATAAGCCGGTGTACAAGGTGAGTGAAGGTTCACGTACCCCCTCAACATCAAACATGGTGTGTTCCCAACCGTGCCCTCATCCTTGGCCACACAAGAGAACTGAGCTTTGCTCTCGAACAACCTTTGAAGATATGCCAAAGCACGATCCCGCTTCTCCTCAGCCCATTGCCTCTCCCTTGTCTCACCCTTCTTGTTCTCAAAGTCATACTTAAAGAACAAGGTGAAAATATATTGTTTAGTGGTCTTAGTAGTAGTCTTACCCATGTCACAGATTTTGTTGGAAGATCTCGACTTTGTTTTATGTGNTCAATAGCAAAACAACACATTTTGTGAACCGTACCAGAGATGGAAGGTACCAACAAGATGTTACCGTAGTATACTAGTAGTACGTATACATCAACTCTGCCCATCATACCTTCCATGTTTTAGGGCACATAACAGACCGCTCCCCCGAAAAGTATGTGCCCCACGCGACGCATTTTTTTGCGTCATGACGCATTCGCGACGCAAATGGTTCATAGGTATTTAACGAGCAACTTTGTTTAACGCTTAGAATCACTTTGTCTGATGCGACATCGATAAGCATATTGATTTATACATCTTTGTATCTACTATATTTCTGGTATTAGAGCTAGTCGTAGAAAATGCGTCAATTTACGGCATGTCCCTGCCGATCTCGCCAAAGCAGACATCGTCAAGGAGGATTGGGACAACCCCGACAGCCCACTGGCTAAAAGCTTCCCAAAAGACACTCCCAAGCCCTATATTACGCACTTCGGTTATGATTTAAAATAAAAGACCTGTCGTTGGCTTTGAAGTGTGTGTTTGGTCTCCTCATGTACTAGACTTGATATCAACAACCACGGGCTACTCTGGTTCCACTAGCCCTCGGTGCGCCAACCTGCGTCCGCCTCACGGTACGTCACACATGGAGTCGAACGAGTCGTTGTGGTGTGAAGTTTGTGTTTGGTTTGCCCTTTTTTCACTTCGTTACCATGGTGATGTCGAAGATACTCTCTGTCTGTCGTTTATTCGTGTCCGTGAATGAAAGAAGCTGACAAGATTCTTTCTGAAACGGACAAGAAACGGACAAGACTCTAGATCATCTAGGAGAACAGAGTTGCTTCATTTACAAAGATGAAGGTTTGTATCGATTTGAATCAACCCTACCATTGGAGCAATGTTTCATTGTCCCCATACCGTGGTTGTTGGGTTCTCCTGTCATCACGACCTGAGTCGATTGCGGGGATCTCCTGTTGTGCAAGGAATGCATCATTGGCTTTCTGGGACGCAAAGCTGTCGTAGATGCTCAAAAACTGGTTGGAGCCAATGAACCTGCTTTGAAGAAAAGGTCTAATGCACTTGGACTTTCACGAGTTTGTCAGCACTATTTCGGGAAACCATTGGACAAGGCGGAACAATGTTCCATGTGGAGTGCGCGACCACTTTCTGTCAAACAACGATCCTATGCTGCACTGGATGCATGGGTATGTGCAGCAGTATACGAAAAGTTGTTTCCGGCTTAATGTACAGACGAGGGAAAGATGATTTGATGTACTATGCAAAATGATGTATCTATTGAAAAGAGTTGAGCACCAGGACAACCAGGAGGATGAAGATACTTGTTATCATCTCCAGTTTTGTACTTGTCATCGAAGCGAAGAAAACCAAGAGTGAAACGTTGGATCGTCCGATGAGGATGATCTTGGGATCATTACTCAGTCACTTCGATTTTCCCTCCGATTTTGGTATACCAACCAACGGGACCAGCCAAGTCTCCAGGGGCGAACTCGATTTGGATGTGTTTGATTTTCCCATTTTGTTCGATAAGATAAATCACTTGGGTTGGTCCTTCTTCACATCTTTTACCCGTTTTGGGGATAGGAGGGAAGGGTTCGTAGGCAAGAGGTGCACCAGTATGGGTGCCTCGACTGTACATGTTGGAAATCCTGACGATGCCAGGTTCTGTTTCCAGGATTTCATCAAAGGTAATACAGATATCGGGAAAAGAATCTTGAAGCTGTTCCACTTGTGGAATAAACAATTCAAATGGAATGCATGCTTCTGCCCCTTTGAACGAAAACAATGCCTCATCTGCCATCAAACTGTGGAAAAGCTTCTTATTTCGAGTATTGTAGGAATAGATAAAGTTGTAAGCAACTTGTGCATTTTTGGAAGAATTACAAACCTCTTTGCCTAATGTCAAACCAGGAGCACGGTTTGCCTCGTATTGTTCCTTTGTAAGAGAAGGTTTGTTTCCCATGATGTGTTGTTGTTGCTGGCTGGTTGCTTGTTGGTCGGGAGAGTGAAATGCTTACTGGCGGTGGCACAAGAAGAACCCTGTTGCAATTTTGTGGGACGAAAGGATACGAGTACCACCTCCACAACAAGATGGTAGATGATGATGATCCACTAAAGTTACAGTCATTTTCTACTGGTACTACGTTCGCTGCCTTTCGATATCAACATGCCCAAGGAAAGTGCTATGATGTCTTTTTGCTTTGCCAAATGTCCCTTGTCAGTCGATTCTCTCGTTTGTTTCTAGTAGAGGAAACTGTTATGCCAAGAAGAATGCCGCTCCTGTTGTTGGCTGAAACCCGATGCCAAACCCGATGCCGCACATCTTACAGGCGGCAGGAATGGTGATGTACCGGTACTTACTATTCGTAGTAGTAGTAGTAGTACGAGTACCATGCCGTCTTTCCCGGATGTTCCATCTGATGAGTAGAACTATCAAGCATCAGCAAAAATGTCATCTGTTCTTCGCTCCATTGCGAGTGCTACCACCAACAACCACCAGTCTCGGATTCGGAAGAAGGCGGGCGTTGATGTCGTAATTCTCCAGTCGTAGGTAGATTCATTCCCATGAAGGATCGTGGATACTGGCTGAAATTCCGTTAATCGAACGGACTTGTACAAGCACGCAAATTCCCTCCCTTTACTTCTTTTGTGACTGTTTGAACCAATGGGGGGTTTCCGTTGAACGATTGTGGTAAGTGGCTGCTGTGTCTCGTTGAGAGACAAGTTCGCGCCATCCAAGGATTTGGTAAAACACATACAGTGTGACAAGACTCCATCCACATGATGATAGTATGGTAGTAGGCGTGGTGGTGGGGGGGTTGAAACAAACAATAATCAAACGGATTGACTCCGCGAAAGTTGTGGTGGTGTTGTGCTTTTCATTCTATTATACGAGTAGGCTAGGCACAAAACCCAAACAACAAGTCACAAAACACAATGGTGTATTCCCGACTTGTAGTGGTTGTACCGGTAGTAGTCTGTCTGTTGGTCTGTGAATTGGTTCCGGCAGAAGCTAGGCAAGAAAGTGCCAATGATGGCTTGCGACGATACTCCCAGAGAACGAGCCGTACACGTACTTCATCCAAGGGAAGGTACCGTGGGAGACGAACACAAGTAGAAGAAGGAGACAGCTACGATGGATCCATTGCCGCGTTTTCCATGACGGACGATGCCGTGGACGATGATATGGCACGGAAGGTTTCCAAGAAGACTGGATGTAGTGTCAAGAGCAAAGGTGACAGTGGAAGCTGTCCTCCCACTACGGCTCCTTCCCAGTCTCCTTCCGCGTCCCCTACAGTGTCACCTGCACCCAGTGCGGCTCCTTCCAGGTCTCCCACTCGCCAGCCATCGGCATCTCCAACACCTGCTCCCACCAATCGGCCTTCGGCCTCGCCTACCAAGTTTCCAACCCAGTCCCCCTCTGCGTCGCCTACACCGGCACCGACTCGGACCTTTCAACCTTCGGCATCTCCCACTACGAGTATGCCTTCCTTTTCACCCTCTACCTCTCCGTCTGTACTCTCCTTTCGAACAGAAACGGATGGAAATGGTCTAAACTCTTCGTGTGCTCTCCTTCCACCGCAAGATTCTACCGAATTTCAAGAGCAAGTACTTGCCTTTCAATACTACCTCTATACCACCCCGCAAGCCAACCAAACTGCGGCAGTGTCCACATTGGAAACCAAGTTGCACAAAGGTCTCGCACATGCCTTTTTGACTTGTGATTACGCGGAGGAAGAAGACTTTTATGTCACCTACGTCGCGGCTGCCCCGGAAGATGTTCTCGAAGCAACTGCCTGTGATACCACCAATGAACCTATTCCAGAGGTGGACTTTGAATGTGGGGTTGTATCTGCCGAGTTTTCCATGGGGGTTTACTTTACATCGCGCCGCCGTTTGGAGGGAGATACTGTGGCTTCGCTGGAAGTTTTGGCTTCGGTTGGGGAGTACTTGGTCAAGTCTATGGATGGGGGGTCCTTTGATCAAGGCGATATTGTGCAAGTCACATTCCAAGGCTTTGTCAATGCCGAAGATAGTCAAGAGACACCACCCGCGTCCGAGACGGAGAATGGAGTTGCAGGAGCCACGGGGGCCGACGAACACAACTCAAACGTCACCAGCAAGAGTCTACCGCTTGGAGCTGTCATTATTGGGTTGGCTGCTACCATGTTTATTCTCTTTGCTATTGTTGGAAGTCGTCGCCGAAAGGCTCGAGTCGATGCCTACCAGAAACAACTGGAAGATTTGTCCCTACAAGAAGAGGAAGATGACGTTGATTTGCCTCCAGGACTCCTAGGGGATGGCAAAGTAGAACTAGTCATGGACGACTCGGTCATATACGAAGGTGATTCCTTGGACGAATTGGTGCATGGCATGGAATTGCATAGTGATTCCCATCATTGTTCCTCGGCCACTTGTCCTATTTGCGGCGAGAGGGAACGAAACCCGACCTTTGTGGCGGTCCATTCCAAACGCTCCCGGCGTGCTCGTAATCAACGTTCTTTGGATTCAGACTACTCTCTTCGGGACTTGAGACGGAAGGAATCCATCATGCAGGAACGTCCCAACTATACCACATCGGATACCGTCGTTCTTTAGTATTTCATTAGAAGCTGTAATTTGTTGCTATTTTTCAAGACTCCTACTACCGGTAGTACCTGCCAAGGGTTGCAGCAGATACGTTTTGGATTCTTGTCTTTTTTGACTAGGGAAACACAAGAATTACACAGCCATGATGGATTTCATCTTTTCATCCACCTTGCCATCTAGCGTTTGAACGACAGACTCGGTCACACTGTCGATATCCTTGGCAACGGCAAAGGCATCATCCTTGCTGATTCCAGCGAGCTTTCCGTCCTTACCCTTCTTGACCACATCCATGGCCTTGCGACGGACTTGTCGGATACGTTGCTTGGTCGCTTCTGCCTTCTTTTTCAGTTGCTTGGCAGTTTGTTCGCGGATTTCCATACTGACACGAGGCAAGGGCACCTTAACAGAACCTCCTTCTTCCATTTGGGGGTTCAACTCCAAGGCGAGTTGAATGGCTTGTGCAACATCCTTGGCAACGCTGGGATCAAAGCAAGTGATTTGAGCGAGTGTGGGAGAGACAATGACCACTTGACCGACAGCCTTGAGTGGGGTTTGGCTGCCGTATGCATTTACTTGAACATCATCGAACATTTCTGGAGTAGGCTCGGCTCCTCGGATAGATTTGAGGGATTCCTGGAACTTTTCGACATACATCAACATGCGTTCCTTGACCTCATCTGGGTCAGGAAGAGAAGGCTCGACGTCCTCGCCATCTTCGGGTGCCTCCTCTTCATCAATATCAAGGTCCAAGTCGTCATCCGAGTCATCCGAATCATCAACAACGGCAGCAGCTGCTGCTTCTTCTCCCTTCTTTCCCTTTTTCTTGCCGCCCTTCTTCTTGTTGCGACGTTCCACAGCGGCTTCGTGTTCGGGTTGATGGGCGAGTTCATCCAAGGTTTCCTTCATGTGTCCCATTTTTCCAGCATGACGCCATCGGATTTGTTGCTGTTGTCGTTGCTGCTGCGCTAGAGCAGGACGAGGAAGACTCGACGAAGCAGTAACTACTGAATACAAACGCCAAGATTGGGTGGAGCCAACTACGACAGGGTTCGCAGCCAAGGATCCACCCCGGATGGCCAACAGGTTGGTGCGAGAGAGTCTTTGAAGTGTCTTGGAAACAGAATTCATGGTGGAAAAATGCAGTAGATTGTATTTGTTGTACCAATGAAATCAAGAATGAGGTAGGAAACCTAGGATATTATCGTTGTCTGTCACAGATATGTGTGTGAGTGTGTGTTGTGTTGTTGATGGCAGGCTTCAACGTCGAGAAAGATCCGAAGGTGAGTTGACGAGCGAGAGACAGACCTCATGAGAACCGCACCGTTCTGACGGTAGAAACTAAAGTAGTACCTCTGATGTCTTACCAGGGAATGTCCCGTTTCACGTTCAAGGAAGTCACCACCAACAACAAGTCCGCCCTTTTTCTACTGCCACCTAGAAACCACGTTTGTGACTCGGTTTGGACCATATTATTCTCCGCCCAAACACTACCGTTGATATTGTCGTTGCTACCACCCTGTTTGGTAGATCCTCCGACAGTTGCAAACAAGGCTTCATCGGACACTGAAGGGTACGAGCAGTTGCCTTCTGCTTGGTTGATTGCTGTGGGAGGCGGTCAGCATGGATTTTGGAGATTTCGGCGACGCGGACTCTGTTGGAGCCTTGTCTTCTGGTTCCAAGGAAGAATCCATGGCCATGGGAGGCAATCATTGGAATAATAAAAAGAAACCTACGGATGTTGATACAACGTGGGGAGGTTTTGACGATTTTTCCATTTCTGTTTACGAAGGTGGCACCAACGCCATGCCACAAAAGCCTGCCGCCATTCCCATCACCAAGAAACCGGTTGCCATGGCGGTGAAACGGCCTTCTGCCCAACAAGCTGCAGGTAGACCAGCCTTGTATCCCACCACCAAAGTAACAACTACCGCAGCCAACAATACGGCCTCACTTTTTCAGCCAAGCAAAGCATCCATTCCGACAGGATCGCAGCGATCGTCTTCGTCTCTCACTGCTCCCAGAATCAAGGTCAAGTCCAAAGCTGCATCCAGCGATCCCTTTGACGGCTTCCAAGATTCTGGTACCTTGTTCCAAACTCCTAGTAAGGCCTCCCTCGAGAATGATGCAACCTCCAGGTTCAATAGTAGTTTTGGTAGCTTGCCTGATGCCTTCAATACTTCAGCGTCGCAGTTTTCTGATGACCGGAGTCGAGGTTCCGATACTGGCGGAGAACGTCGACGGCGGCGCGATGACGATGGAGGCAGTGAGCGACGAGGGAGAACCTCTACGGATGATAGTTACAGGCGTCGGTCCAAGTCCTCGGATATGGCAACCCGTTCCAGGTCGTCGTCACCTTCTCGTAGTGGAAGTCATGGTGATCGTCACTCTCATCGACGAGGGACCAAAGACTCGCATGGATCCCGTGGACGAGACAGGGGATCCGCTTCTCGGTCGCAGTCTCCATCTCGCATGGCTCGTTCTCGGTCTAGTTCACGAGGGCCACCTGTCGACACACTACAATCCCAATCCACCAGTGTCCGCCGAGAAAGGAGAGCTACTGACAAAAATCAGACGAGACGGTCCCTCCGTGGAGACAAAAAATCCAAATCAACCAATTTATCCATCTTGTTGGAGAAATCAAAGGCCAACAAGGCGGCCGAAACCTCGTCCAAGGGAGACGCCAGTACTTCGGAGCGTCGTTCTCGCCGCTCGCGCTCTGTGGACATGGCTTCACGAGTTGCATCCTCCAGCCAAGAGAAAGCTGTTCCTTCTGCATCGCTGTTGGGTGATGCTCTCAAGAGTGTGGACAAAAAATCAGGGAAAAAAGGACGTCGTTCCGGAGATTCCAAGTCAGTTCAATCAGAAGCCATTGGTGGTAAATCTTCAAATTCACGACGAGGGCGACGAAGCAACATGGGCCGGTCGTCATCTTCTCGAAGTCTGGAATTGGAGTTGAATGGAGAACCCACAGCCCGCCGTCCATCCTCCAATACCGGTGGTGATGCAGGGCTTGCCGTTGCAGGCTCTAGAGACATGGATGTATGGGCCGCCTCTCAAAGACTTCGTGTCGAAGAAGAGAGAATCCGAAAATTGCAACAGCAAGCTCGGGAACTAGAGGAAAAGAGACTATCCGAAGAAATGAAATTGAATGCGCTGCGAGAAGAGGCACGGATGATGCAAGCTAAGCGATAAAAACGTAATTATAAAATAATTGTGAAACTACAATATCGAACTTTTAAGGTCCACCCACTCTACTAGTTTTGATGTTCGACGTTTCCTGCTAATCCTGTCTCTCCCAGTTGGCTGTAGAGAGGTATCCAACGGGTGGATCTGCCAACCAAGGTTGGAAGTTTCATGTCTTTTGCTTGTCACGGTCTGGTAACTATTGGAGATGCCTTTCAACGTTCGGGATCGGCTGGCGATGTTTTGTATACACTCGGACACTTTCATTGGCACCGGCCCTCCCGTGAATCCCTTGGTAGTCGCCAAAAACGAATGAGGCAGTGTTTGGCAAGTGGGAAAATCGCCACCTTTCCTTGACAACCAACAATTGCGATTGACAAGTTTGACAAGTAGAACGATGGCAGCCACAATGACCGCCCCAGTCTCCAAATTGGGGAAGAATGGTGCCAACAATGCTCCAGCAACACCAGAGGAAATAATCCAGCAAATGAAGGCAAACCTGGTTCGATATTCCAGAAACAACGACCGAAGAATGGTGCTTCGTAGTCTCAAGGATGTGAAACAGTTGCGTAGTCTCTCTTTGGATGTTGTCCAATCTGCTGATGGTCCCTTGTTTGACTTGGAGAAGGAGTTGGTTGAGCAAAACCTGCTGCTAAATGGTGTTCTGTTCCAAGCCATCGGATTGAATGATGGCTCAGCCATCAAGGACAAGGAAACAAGCGCTGTGAAGAATAGCTGTATTCCCATGCTGAAGGCTCTCTGCCGTGAGCTCTGCGAGAAAGAGGCTGTGAAAAACACTAGTAGTCGTGAAATCTACGAAAAGCTCATTGTTCGTTTGGCCCGAACAACCTCCTCTGCCGACCCATACTTCCGTCTGAACTCTCTTTTGGGAAGCCCTGACTTGTTGGTAATGCCCTTGAACCAAGCACAGTTGTCTATGGTCTCTTCTTCCAAGGGTGAAGTTGATGCTGAGCCATTTGAGTTGAACATGTACGAAGCCAATGGCGACATCCATGTCTCTTTGAAGCAGAACTACAAGTTCGGTTTGCTACGAAAATCTGATGTCAAGTCGAACAAGCCTTGGATTGTGATTGACTGCATCGTGACCGAGCGATCCAATCTCTCTCGCAACCAAATTGTTCGACAACTCAAGGTGGAGGTTCCTGAGATCAACTAAGAAAATGGCGCGGATGTGGTGCCGTAGATGAGAGCGGTATGCTCGTCCGTTCTCGTGGTGAACACTTTCAAGCAATGGAGGAAGTGTTGGTGTATTATCTTTGTATAAAATACTCTAAAGTTATGTTGTTTTGTGACTTTCATGATGTTGTGAATATCTCAGGTTATTATTTGGTGATTGTACTAACGGTACCAATGTTAGTACCTCTCTTCCATCCGTCGTGCACCCCCAAAAAGTATTAAACTGAATTTTACTACCGAAATTTGCACAATTTAAGTTACACTAAATGTTCACTTTGCCTAAGTAGACGTNTTATTCGCGAGGCGAAATAGAAATGGGTGCCAGCCTCCTGTCGAACAGCCGGGTCACTCACCCTGTTCTCGTTTTCGCAGTTCGCAATCCCTCCCTCTGTCGCTTGTCGCATCCGCGTCGTTCTACAAAAGACATCTGGCGTGTGTAGATCTACTGCTTGCTGGTACCACAGCAGGTTATTACAGTATGGGGCAAGTCGTAAATGACTAAACTACCGGGTGCCTTGTGCGCGGAGGTAGCAACGCGCGGTATTGCGTACAAGAGGTACGAGGGCCTGCTCGTAGATTGAGCGATGACCGAGATGGATAAATCGAGAAAGACCGCCTGGAGGCAAACTTCATCGGAAAGTTGAGCCGGAGCGAGTCCGGTCATATCCCTTGTGTTTTTCACCAACAGCGGTGATTTCCTTTCCGACGAGCAACATCTGTTTCGGTAGTTGTTGTTGTTGTTGAGAAGTATACACGTAGAATCCTCTACATCCAAGCAAAGTTTCTGAACAGTACTACCTTTGTTTTCAACAAGTACCAACCACAAACATGGCAGAGGATCCATCGAACGCAGAGAATGGCGGACAGGCCGGACAAGTGGCTCTTTTGAGCGATCCTGTGGATGTCATCATCGAGAAGTTGCTCAGGTAAGAAAGGGACTGTAGACAGATTGAAAGAATGTATTTTGGGGTGTGTTGCTGGTTTGGATCAAGCTCCCAAGAGGCGCAACAACCCAACGTTGCCATCAGCAAGTCCATGGATACAGGTCCCTCCTCCACCCTACGCTGCCTTTGGTCGATGCGATTTTTTTAGTACCGGGATGCTCGTGACTCTCACGTAGAGATGTGGGAGGTGTACAACACAACNACATGAACCCATTCTCCGCTGCGAGATGGGAACTTGTTTCCCTCTTGGCCATTTTTGTAGTAACCTTGTGAGTGTCTAACAGCGTCTCATGGTTGCTCTTCCTTGTCGTTTTGTCACAGTGTCCGCGGTGCCCGACCTGGCAAGCAAGTCGACCTTTCTGAGGCTGAAATCAAGATGATCTGTCTTCGCTCTCGTGATTTGTTGATTGGCCAGCCCATGCTTTTGGAGCTCGAGGCCCCCATCAAGATCTGCGGAGATGTCCACGGACAATATTACGATCTTTTGCGTTTGTTCGAATATGGTGGCTTCCCCCCTGAAGCTAACTACATCTTCTTGGGTGACTACGTCGATCGTGGAAAGCAGAGTTTGGAGACCATTTGCTTGCTCTTGGCCTACAAGATTAAGTACCCTGAAAACTTCTTCGTGCTCCGAGGAAACCACGAGTGCGCTTCCATCAACCGTATCTACGGATTCTATGATGAGTGTAAGCGACGATTCGGAATTAAGCTTTGGAAGACATTCACTGACTGCTTCAACTGCCTTCCTTGTGCGGCCGTCATTGACGAGAAGATTTTCTGCATGCACGGTGGTCTCAGCCCCGAGCTCACCAGTCTTGATCAGGTAAAGCGCATTGTTAGACCTACGGATGTCCCCGATACTGGTCTTTTGTGTGACCTCCTTTGGTCCGATCCTGACAAGGAAATTGACGGATGGGGTGAGAACGATCGGGGTGTCTCGTTTACCTTCGGGGAGGATATCGTGGCACAGTTTTTGCACAAACATGACCTAGACTTGATCTGCCGTGCTCACCAAGTTGTTGAGGACGGATACGAGTTCTTTGCCCGAAGGCAACTTGTCACTCTTTTCTCTGCCCCTAACTACTGCGGAGAGTTTGACAACGCTGGTGCCATGATGAGTGTCGACGAGACGCTCATGTGCTCCTTCCAGATTTTGAAGCCTGCTGAGAAGAGACAGCGTTTCTCCTACCAGGGAGGCAATCAAGGAAGGCCCGGAACCCCTCAACAACCTGCCCAAGGCAGAAGTTAAATGCGCCTCTCTTCCAATTTGTTGCTTGCTTACTTGCGCATTTCGAATCTGGTTTCTAGGAGGATGCATTGGAGTATTGTGTTGGAGCGTCGTCTATATCGATATCGCTGTTGGCGTAGCGTTTCGCTTGGGGATTTGTGTCAACGAACTATTACTATTCTTTGATTGAACTAATGGTCTCCCAAGCTAAAAGTAAAAAAAATCGTAGTATGCAGAAATTCATTGTTGTTTTCTCCATTCTTCTTGTTTGTCTCCTCTAGAGTATTGTCCAAAAGATATCTTTTCTTGCCGATTGATATCCCACGAACCTCTATCTATCATGATGTTGCTCTTGCGCACCTCGCCGAATTCCCAACGCATTCGGTGCTGTTGGCACCACACCAACTCCTTCGACTGCTTTTCTCAACACCCCGTACACAAACGATTCTGCCCCAAGATCTTTTGGAAAGGTTGTTCTGGTTTGTTTTTCAGTCACTCCAATGACTATCGATTGTGTACCCTCATTCTTCCACAGACCTTGCGAAGTGGCATTGCGATGGAATCGATTCGATCATGAAGGGAATGCACTGGTACCGGTCCGCCCTCAGTTGATATTCCAACAAGGGACTGCCAGAAGTTTAGTTGTTTCTCTGATATACCTTCGAGACGCTATCTTCCTGTTGACATGTATGCTGGCGATAGGTCTCTCGTTGCCACGATAGGGGAGGAAATTTTGTGAGCAAGGTCAATGCAACTATGGGATACAAACAGGTCCTCCTGGGACCAGGCAAACTCCAAGACGAAACTGATTGGCATATTATCCTTGAAAATTCATTCAAGACAGTCCATCGAGCAAATGGTCCTCTCAGCAACAATTCTCAAAAAGGGAACTACAACATGCAGCTGCGACAGCTCCCATGACATTTGGACGTTGTAATAACAAACGGTAACATTAATGACTTTTTCAATCAACAAACTTCCTTTCCCCATACTTGCAATTGATAGATTGTTACACGGCCATAAAAGTCTGTAAACTCTTTAAACTCCAATTTGATTGCCTTGATAGGGTCGGATGTCGCACAATCTAGAGCAAACTCTTGGAGTTCATGGTCATCTTCCACTTCCACTTGATCTTCCAGCAACGTCCAACTATTATTGCCACTCCCAGAGTCCTTGGAAACAAAAATATCCATTTCTTCCCCAACAAAGCCTGCTTGAAATTGAATTTTCAATTGGGCAGGCTCCACGGGTCTACCAAAGTCCACAATGAAGAAACACACCGGGGAACCCGACGGATCTCCTTCCGAGTTCCAACAAGTGGTTGTATTGACAAGATCGAGGGCATTTCGTGGCCCGTACAGTTTGGAATTCTTCTGCAGAACAGATGAAGCTCTGGGACGTTTTCATTAGGAATATTCCAATGGTCTGAACAGCAATGAACAATTGCCTGGAACGTACCGAACAGACACACTTGTCGAGACATCTGTTAACAGTTTTGACTCCGAATCTGCCATATCGTGACTCTGTAGGTGCTAAAGGAGGAATCAAATCTTAGGATATCAGTACTGTACGAATTGATGAGAGGTGTTCCAACAAGTTGGGAACCTTGGGCATGAAGCACGGTGTGATAGTGCGAAATTTAGTGGAACCAATGGCAGGAGTTGGTCGTCGCTTGCGATCACGTTCGTGACTCGTCCCTCTGCAAGCCTGTCATTACTTCTTGTTGCAACAACAACAAACAACAAACAACAAACAACAAACAACATAAACAGTCGAAATGTAAGAAAAAGTTTGTAGTTGATGGCCCTAGCAACGTTGTTCCAACTGCTAAAGAAGTTGGGGCTATACCTTTCATTGCAATACCCTAGTCTACTGTATCTATATACAACCCACCGCTTCCGCTGTATTATCGACATGTTCCTCCTCTTTGTCCAAAATACTTGGCAAGTACTGCCTGTGAGATATTATTTTAGATTCACGCTGTAGGTAAATAGTATTAAACCATTCCAAGCGGTCTCACACTATTAAAAAACGACATCGCTTTCCGTTCATCCCAATGAAACACTCTCGTGGACATCCAATCATTGCCATGTCTACTTGGTAGGGTAGCTACTACGGAATGCTGATGGAATAGCATCATTGGTGGACAACGCCTTTTGGGGGATTTTCAACCTTCCCGGGCGTGTTCTTGCACCACCTGGTGTTGAATCGTCATTTCCTTGTGTTCGGGCCTGTTGCATGCTCTTGAGCAAATCTGCCGGTGACGTACCTCCCTGTCGGAATTTGTCCATAGCCGCACTGACCTTGGAGCCGTTGACAGGTTCAAAGACTTCCTTTCCATTGCGGAACACTCTTCTCGTTTGTTTTGGGGCATCATCCTCAGATTTGTCGGGTATCTTTTTCATGGCAAGTCTGGACCTGGGGTTGGATGTCTCTTGAGCAGCATCACCATTGGTGTCATCGTTGTCCTTCTTTCGTCGCAAATCCGCTTGTTTCTTCATCAAAGCATGAGCACTGGAGTTGGAACTCTCTGAACCAGCACTTGGGCGCCGGGGCAGCGAAGGCATTGTATCTGCCTTGGAGTCGTCCGAGTTCAAGTCAGGTTTTCTAGGGAGAGGACGGAATGTTCCTGATTTGGCCTTCATGAGACGTCTATTCGTGCTAGGACTCTTGGAAGAAGAATCCGATTTGGTTGGCGAAGGCGCTCCCCGTAGTCCTTTTTGCATACCATGGAGAGTACCCGACTTGGTGGCGACCAAGCGGCTTCTTCGGGGCTCCCTGCCAGAAGGAGACGTAGGGGTGTCATTGGCTTCCTCTTTTTCCTTGGCTCGGCGAGCTGCATCTCGCATTCCATGCAATGAGCCAGACTTGGCGGCCACCAGCTTCTTGGGGCGACTTCGCGGTGATCTGGATGCGGAATCTGGATCTTTGGCAAACTCTAATGCCAAGTCCGTATCTTCTATTTCGTCGGAAGAGTGGCTCTTTGCAGGAGCACTGCGACGCATATTATGCAGTGTACCGGATTTGGAAGCAGCCAACCTTCGCACTGGCTCTCGGGTTGGTCTGCCTTCTCGCTCTGGCCGTTTCGGTGAGAGTTCCTTTTCCAAGTCACCCACATCATCCATGGAAGCTGTTCTGGTTGGATTGTGTCGTCTAGCTGCTCTTACCCGCTCTGAGTCTGGCTTCTCAGGCTTTGGAGCCGGTGCAGGAGCCATGGCCTGGAGTTGTTCCAGTTTCCAAGGAACGGGTGGGACATCGGGGCCATCTGGAGGATCTTCTTCCAGTCCACACTCAATCATGAAAGCTGTGTGACGCATTTCACCAATTTCATCTTCTTGGTAGAACAAATCATCAATCAGTTCATCTTCTAGGCGGGGAATTTCATAGACTCGGGGTGGGTCATCCGAGAAGGTCAACATGGCCATTGCAAGAAGAATTTGAGTATTGTGTCTCTAGTATGTCTCCGTGATTCCTTTTCAGATTGGTTGTAGAATAGCTGAATGGACAGATGAGTGGTGTAATGAAAGCTCTTGGTGCACAAGGCGGGACAGAATGCACACAAGAGGAACAACTACAGGCACTGGCACTGGATGGGCAGAACTCGTGCTCTAGCTGCTATTATAGTAGTCAATCGGTGCCAGCCGCCCGTCGATGGATGCCTCCTCCTGACGGAAACTGGGGATAGATGTTCGTACTGTACAGCATACTCACTGCGGCGTCGGCCGAACTTCTAGAAAGGATCTCACGGTATCCCGTGCGTTGTTAACGGTATCCTCATGTTACTTACATCGGTCTTTCTTACTCACCTATCTTTACTGGAGATATCACCGGTATTGCCCGACCCAGCTTTCCTATCTGGCACAATTGCCATCAAGATGGGCAGCAACGAGCGAATGTCTCTACTGGGAGCGAGGCACATGAAGAACATTCAGCGTATGCCGGGTAAATTACTGGAGGAGTCTACAGAAATGATGGTGTGGTTCAAGCTTCGGAATGTCGCATATAAGACACATCCTACATGGCTGTTATTGGATGAGTGAAGATTGATCCGATGAAATAGGGGGAAGTCCGGCACCGGCCGACCTTCTGTTCGCATCAAGACCTGCAGACCACGATTACTTTGGACCAAGGAGGAGTACGTAGAGGAATACTGTGATTGGTGGAGTCATCCAGTCGTTGGCAAGACTGGATTCGGAAGGGATTCGACTCTTTCGAGCTCTTGGGGCTGCACCGGCTGGATGTCAAGAGGATCTAGCTAGCCGGAAACGAGATCCATCTCATGGCCATCTTCTTTCTTACTGAATCGTATCTGCTCTTGGTTTCATCGTTCCAAGGTAATACCACTACAATTACTAAATACTAATAGATACACAAGGTAGTTGGAAGCCAACGCCAACAGGTCAGACGCGATACAACCATGGGAAAGAGACCGCGGACTCCTCACTTTATTGCGGGCATTGGGGATGGAAATGTGCATCTCAACGTTCCTGATGAAGACAACGAAGGGCATGCAGGTGATGAATCCTTTCTTCTAGAGGACAATGCCCGGGATACCAATGCTCTTCCTAGACTTCGAGCAGGTCGACCGAATCGAAATACTGCCAACAGCTATGGGACGTTGAGTCGGAATGCTCGCAACGAGCGACTTGCCAGATTAGAGCAACCACTGTTAGCCAGTGAGCAATGGCGAGATGTTCTCAACGGGGATCCCACTTTGGGAAAGCGGTCGGATTCTGTGGCAGGGCCATGGCAAATGTCCGCCTTTGCACTGCTAGCACTTGTAGTTGTCATGAGTGCCATTTTCCTTCATGCTGTGGCAGAGCAGAATCAAGAACGGGGCCATTCTTCCTACGGATCGTATAAAAGGAGACAACGACATGCCCGCCGCATGTACAAGACGCGCAAAAAGAAGACGGATGAATGGAGTGATGATGAAGACGATTGGGTTTTCCGTGACGATGACCGCTCGGCCTCCCCGGGTCAGTCCAATTCCCCCGTGGCAGAGCAATACCCCTACATGCAGCAATTTTACGCTCAAGGAACTACGCCTCCAAGAGTACAAGCATTCGCATCGTCACAAGAACATCGGCATCGACGATCTGGCAATAAAGAGCCTAACACACCACCGCATGTGGCGGGGGTGCACAGCAATTACTACATGCCTGTGAACAATACCTACAAGAGTCCAGCCGCGAATCTACGTGCCATGACGGGTGTGCACCGAAGGGGTATCAGTCCTCGAAACTCTTTTAATAGTCAAAAGAGCTATGCATCAAGTGGGGTGGCCCCGTCACCCAGTGGTACTCGGGCCACAGCACCTCTGTCCGGAAGACTACGGGTACCACAACCCCCCGACGCCCGTGATATATTCCCATCCCTTACTCCCAACCCGCCCAGTTTTCATGCCAACCCATCATTGCTACCTACACCGCCCGAAGAATCCCAATTGGATGATGGAATTGTTCCTGCTGAATTGCCTCTTTCACAGAGACGTCGATCCAGTTCCATCAATTCCCACAACGTTCCCTCGCAACATTCGGATCTCCCGCCTTTCCCCTCCGACTCTTCTAGTGTTCCCCTGAGTCAAAGGAGCCAACACAGTATGACTCTATCGGAAGCTGCCCTCCCTCCAGGTCAATCTATGTCCCTTGACACTCAAGGGTCTAGGCGAAGCAGCCATTTCCGCACGTCGCACCAGGACCTAATGTACAGCAGCCACCGACAAAACCTAGAGTTATCTCCGGGAAACTACGAGGCATCAACGCCACAAGTGGGAAATAGAACCAGACGAACTATGCATGATCTTCCACCGGGAGGTGTCTCTCCCATGGGATTTCCTTCGGCTACCGGAGTACAATCGTTTGACTCTCGCGGGGTCCCCTTTCCGTCGGGAGGCCAAGACGCACATTCCCCAATCATTCCGTTCATTCCGACACTTGACACATCCCATCGCGTTTCAGCGGGGGATCAAAATGATCGCTCGCCATTGATCTACATGTCCATGGCTCCACCACGATCTGTCAATCTAGAAGACATGAAATTGTTTCAAATGGAGACTGGTAGCTCCATTCATTGGGCGGTCAAAGATCATGAATCGGAACGTGGGGCTGGTGGTGAAACAGATGTATCCTTGTACGATGACGACGATATTCGAGATTTTGACGACTACGTTGAAAGTGAGTCCGACAACGATGGATCGGATATTTCCATTCCAAGTGGGGACCCTAGAAAGAGGATTATTCACGAACGTGCAAACTTGACCATGTCGACGGATTCCTATTCGGCGCTACAGGCAGGCATTCAATTTGAAGAACTGGAGCTACAGGAAGTTATTGGAGGGGGAGGTTTTGGACAGGTTTGGAAGGCTTCGTGGCGAGGAACCCCTGTGGCCGTGAAAGTTCTGACAGGGGCTGCACAGAACAAACATATTGCCAAGGCCATTCTCGAGGAATTCCGGGCCGAAATTAATTTGTTGAAGGTACGCGATTGATGGAGGATGCTGCCGTCTTATTTGCCCTGCCATGGAAAATATCATGTACTTATTCGTTGTTGCTGTTGTTATTGTTTTATTCACCAGGGTATGAGACATCCAAACATTTGTTTGTACATGGGAGCGTGTGTTCAGCCTCCGAATCGAGCGATTGTGACAGAGTTGGCTGCCAATGGTTCCGTCTGGGATGCCCTCCGACTACCACTTTCACCTCCTTACTCTCCGGCAGATGGAACGGCACTGGGGGCTTGGCCAGCTTCCTTATACACCCCGAGTGAACACGGTGTTCCTCCAGGTGGAAAGCCACAGACAACTGTCCCCATTCCACCCAAGGGTTCATGGCCGTGGATGCTGGTGAAACGCGTTGCATGTGGGGCAGCCCGTGGTATGGCGTATTTGCACAGTGGGAACCCACCAGTGTTGCATCGCGATTTGAAATCAGCCAATTTGCTCTTGGACGAGTCTTACACCGCCAAAGTATGCGATTTTGGTTTAAGTCGACTGAAAGCACAAGCGCGAAGTATGACAGGAAATTGTGGAACGGTGCAGTGGATGGCCCCTGAGGTTCTTGCCAACAAGAAATACGACGAAAAAGCGGATGTTTTCAGTTATGGAATTATTCTCTGGGAGTTGCTGTCGCGAGAGTGCCCTTACGAGGGAATGACAGCCATTCAATGTGCACTTGCTGTTTTGAATCGAGACAAACGACCAGAAATCCCCAAGTGGTGTCCTCCTCAATTCCATGCTTTGATCCGATCCTGTACCAAGAAGGATCAATCTCAACGACCGACGTTTTCGGAGATTATTGTCATTTTGGATGCAATGCCAAGCAGCTAGGCAAAACCCGGATAAGACTTGATCATTGTACTAACAATGTAGTGGCCATAGCTAAACAAGTGTTCTCACGTTTTGGAAGCATGCTTCTCAAACTAGCACGTTCCAGTGAATGGGAATTGTCAAATAATGTTTCTTGCCTTACTACAGTAAAGTACCGGTAGTATTCTTTAGGTTCGGAATTAATCCCACTACAACCTTTGAAAGAATATTCCAAATAGAGTAGTCATGCCCACTACTCTAGAGAGAGCAGGCCATACTGCTAGAACTACAGCAAAGTACCGGAGGTACTTGTAGCCTATTTGATTCGATTCGGGAAGACCCTCGATTGGGTTCTTGAAAATCCATGAGAGAAAGGGTTCCCAAACCTGGTGTCAAGTTTTATGTTGAGAAGCCATCACCATTCGCCATTTTTTGTGGAGATCGATGGATGATGGATCGACGAGGCCTCTTCCACATGGCGCGTTGTGGTGCAGCCGTATCCGCCATGTGACAATATCGTGCTTGGGCGGCGGTGGTTCATGGACGTCTTGAGAGCTTCGACGTCGTTCGCTTTTGCCACGTCCAGGACTCACAGACCTACGTGGTATTCTTTGGTCGGTGCAATATAGAGCCTGAGCAGAAAGGCGGTGTATGGCGCGTATCTGTAGCTCGTCCGGAGCCAATTTCTCAACGTTGGCGAAAATCATCGCTTCCCGTGTCGCTCTTCAAGGCTGCAAGGATGGAAACGTCATACTAGCATCGCGCATTTTACGGTACATAGAGATAAAAAGGTATTGAGGCGTGGATAAAGCAAAATTTGAATTTTCCTGTAGTTACAGAGACTGGCCCAGAGCGGTCGTTTGAAAATAGTTAAACTAATGTATTCGAGAAAGACTGCAGAACCGTTTTGGTTCTATGTAGGGTCTGTCGCAATGCTATAGAAAGGGCTACTGGCTGGTGCAGGATGGAAGTGTTTAGACGTGGAGGGAGCTTGCCGGTCGTTTAGAGTCAGCATTCGGAAGTTGTGTAGGAGCCGTAGGAAATATACCGAGGCCTAAGGAGGAGGCATTTACTTGATCATGATTGAAGTTGTTGGGGTTCGTTGGAACCCCATCCGCCATGCGAACACGAAGAGTTTCCTGGCCTCCAAAAAAAGCAAGTCGTGCTCCATCGACCCAAAGATCAGCGACGGTGTCGATTGCCAAAAGAAATCTGAAGAGTTGACGACGACGATACCCGCCTTTCCCAAGGATTTCATAGAAAATAGAACGATGGTGGCAATGCAACAACATAGAATTCTGATTTACACAACGTGTTACAACGTTCTGGATGGGTGAGTGAGGTGGAGTTGGTCCCGTGGTGCGAGTACTGGGGGCGACTCGTCCTTGTGGTCGAAGGAAATGCTAACTTGTACTTGTTTGTTGTACTGATAGGGTGGTTCTGACCATTCGGAAAATTGAGCAAGAGATCTTGGCGGCAGGTCACCATGTGTGCATTCTGACGACCAAGTCGGGAGACCCGAAGAATACCCACTTGGACGGCGAGCACCCCAACAGGACCGTCATCTTTCTAGATAATTCCATCCCAATTCCATTTTTGCATGATCCACACCACCCAGAGTCATCCTACCAGTTGGGATTTGCTCTCAGCAAGGAAACCAAGGCCAGAATCGCCGAATTCGAGCCTTCCCTCATCCACATTACCGTACCAGACTGTACGTGCCTGCATCTCATCCAATATGCGCGACAGCACGAGATTCCTCTCATGGGAACCTACCACAGCAACATTCCGGAGTACATGTCGCATTATCCCGGCCTTGGATGGCTCAAGCACATTCTAGCTGCCTTTTTTCGCCACCAATACAACTTTTTGCAAGCGCTGTATGTGCCCACACCCTACATCCACCGCTATCTCACAGACACTTTCAAGATGGATAGAGTCACGGACCTTGGAGTGTGGGGTCGAGGAATCGATTTGGAGCGATTTTCTCCTTCCCACCGATCCATGGCCTTTCGACGACAAATGGGCTTCCAAGACGATGATGTCGTCATTATGTGGTGTGGACGATTGGTCCCAGAGAAGCGACCAGACATCTTTTGTAAGGTTGTCCAAAGTCTTCATGAACGCCAAGTTCCTTTCAAGGCCTTGGTTGTAGGTGCCGGTCCAGTCGAGGAGGAAGTTAAGGATCTTCCAAACACTGTCTTTGCTGGTTGGATGAATGGGGATGATCTTGCGACTGCCTATGCGTCGTCGGATATTTTCCTTTTCCCTTCTGCTGTAGAGACTTTTGGAAACGTCACTCTGGAAGCTGCTGCATCTGGCCTGCCACTTGTAGTGGAAGAGGGATGCTCTGGGCACCTTGTCAACCACGGTGTCAACGGATTTGCTTGCGCTGACAACGATGTCGACGCATACTTGGATGGAACCCTCTGCCTTGTTCTCGATGATGTGCGCCGAAAGGCCATGTCGTCCGAATCTAGAACCTTCAGTTTGCAGTTTGAGAAGAGCGAAGTATGCCGAAGGATGCTACAAAACTACTCCACTGTCACGGACGAGTTCTACCGTCGCTATGGCGGTCTCCACTCCAACCGTGACAAGGCCTACCAAAACGAAGACTCTTTTCTTGGTGGAAACCACCCAAGACCCACTATCTTGGTGCTTGTGGAGCTTGTGTTTATCCTACTTTTCACACTCCTCTATCGAATTGCCGCTTTCTTCCATTGCATGCGCCAGTTGGTGGTGCCATCTGCCGCCCACCCTCAACCCCCAGTAGAAGAAGTCAAGGCCCCCAAGAAGCTGCCACAACAGCAACCATCCGGTCCTCGGGTCAAGTCTCAGTTGGCGTTGCGGTCACCATTGGATAGTATTGAAGAAGCGGGAGACTGTAGCGATTCCGACACGGATACGCATGACAGTCGCTTGAAGAGAATGATTTCTGTCCCACTAAAAGGTGATGATGACACCGACTCGACAGCTAGTCTAAGTGATGAATGGTCGAGTGGAGGAAAGCTTCTTCGTAACAAGCCCTGCTGTACTGCACCCAAGATCCAAGTGTCACATATGCTGGCAAAGGGATTCGTTCTGTTTTTGCAGTGGCAGTTCCGAATGGAAAGCCGAGTACGAAACTTTGCGAATGAGTCCATGACTCCAGGGCAATGGTCTGTATCTATTGGAAAGAAACGAAAGGATTCTAGTATGGAGGTGGATCTCCTAGATCTAGAAAAACGCCATTCCGGCGATTGTGAAAGTCAAGAAGAATTGGAGTATTTGGTAAATGTGTCGCGAGAAGACCGTCTCAACATGAGACGGTCCAACATCGCTTTGTCAGAGTTGTCGTAACGTAATCAATGTGTTGTGTTTGTCCATTCTACCGGTCTTGGCTTTCTATAGAATTCTAGGTTCAGTAACATCACGTGGCCAAGTGCGAGTACAGCGAAAGGAGAGTTGAAAAACTACGTACCAACCATTGCAATACGAGCATTCATCATCGACACTGAAAACAACATCCGATACAAATCTAAACAACACACGATATTTTACTCTTCTTTCCTTTCTCTCTTCTCTTCATTGAGGCAACTAACTTCCGGAATGCATGTGGCGTTGGTGCCGGATTTCTGTTTTTGTTGCACTGTTGCAATTGCACCCGGAGTCGCGCAAAGGAGCAAACCTCACGTCAACCGTCGTTAGAATGAACTGGCCTTCCTTCTCCGTCGGTCATCCAATCCGTCATCCAAAAAAGTAGCCACGTCGCCGTCTGCGCAACGACCTTCGACGAAACAGTTTGGACTCTGATTGGTCAAATGAGATGAGTCTTATGAAGAATCGATCGGGGGAAATTGAGATGGGTGGCAGGCACCCATTCTTCCTGGCCATGAGAACAGGCTTCATAGCTTGCTTTTTTCTCTCCACCCAATTCTCCCCATAGGCTTTCGTAGCTCAATGAGCTTGGCCTAAACCTCTTTGCTTAGTTGTGTCCCCATATTTGTGAACCCTTACCACAAACACACAGTAATACACAAGGAACTCCTGACAAGACGCATCAACCAATCACACATGGATCCAGACTTTGCACCTCCAACGATGAATAATACAGACTCCTCCAAACCGTCAAGTCCTCCAGCCCAAACCATAGAGCCTGGGGAAAAAGAAGATGGGCCACCGAGAAAGAAACAACAGATATCTCATGAGTCATCGACAACGTCGTCACCCCTCCCTGCTCCAGAAACCCAAGCCACATCTACTGCGAACAGTCCCATCGCACCGCCATCTGTTGTGACTGCAGAACCCAACGACAAAACCAGCAAAGATTACTATTTTGATTCTTATTCTCACCATGCCATTCGTACGTACCAGTATCCATTTGCCCACACCATGAGCCATCGACCAGCTCTCACACCTTCTCTTGAACAGACGAAGAAATGTTAAAAGATGAAGTCCGCACAAGGACCTATGAAATGGCCATTATGCAAAACAAACATGTATTCCAAGACAAGGTAGGTGATTTCAGAAAATTGTCGCAAATCTTCAACCGCGTCCATGGTTCTGACTCTTTCTGTCTTTCCAGATCATTTTGGATGTCGGGTGTGGAACAGGTATTTTATCCATGTTTGCTGCCAAGGCGGGTGCAAAACATGTTTATGCCGTGGACTGCTCTAGTATTGTGGAACAAGCTAGGCAAATTGTAGAACTCAACGGTTTGGCAGATAAAATCACAATCATCAAAGGCAAAATAGAAGAAATTGACCTCCCTGTACCGCAAGTGGATGTGATTGTCAGTGAATGGATGGGGTACTTTCTATTGTATGAATCCATGCTCGATACAGTGTTGTTTGCTCGCGACAAGTGGTTGGTGAAGGATGGAAGTGGTGTTATTTTCCCAGACAAGGCTGTCATGTACATAGCTGCCCTCGAAGATGGTCACGTCAAATCGGATCGAATCGATTTTTGGAAGAATGTATATGGTTTTGACATGAGCCCCTTGAAGGACATCGCGTTGAGAGAGCCCGTTGTGGATGTTGTTGACTCCAAAGCCATTGTTACCGATCCGGTCGCCTTTCTGCACCTCGACATTTTAACGTGCACCAAGGAAGATTTGGTTTTTTCCGCTCCGTTTGAGCTCAATGTTACTCGAAACGACTATGTTCATGGATTAGTGGCCTACTTTGAATGCGCTTTCACGCAGGTTCACAAACCCATTGGATTTTCCACTTCACCATTTTGTCGCTACACACACTGGAAGCAAACCATTTTTTACTTGGAAGATAATCTCACTGTATGCAATGGGGAAACTATACATGGAGAAATCGAATGCAAACCTAACAAGAAAAACAACAGAGATTTGGATATTGATGTCACTCTTTCCTTCGACGGGAGACACTCCAAACTCAAGAACAAACACATAGAATATAGGCTGCGATAATTTCTATGCCAACTCTATCATCGTAGTAGTCAATTGCTTTGACTGATCGAGAAATCGCATCGGTGGTTTTGCATTATGCTTTGTAGAATAGCACAGTAATAACTCGCTTTGCCGCTAGCCAGACATAGGTTAAGAGAATGCGCCGCATCCCTCACATCGCTTCTTCGTCTTTGTCAATCAAGACCGTTCAGGTCCATTGCTTGCTGTTGCTCCTTGAACTCCTTTTCAGAAGAATCTGCCGGTGGTCGAAGTGTTGTTTGTTTGTTCTCTCCTTCGATGCCATTGTTTTCATTGGACTTGACAGGCGGAGGGGGGGTTGGAAACAGAGCGGCTGTCGCATCAGCAGCAGCCTTTTTCCGACGCAAAGCCTCTTCGCGTTCAGCAGCTGCTCGTTGCTCTTCTTTCTGTGCCTTGGTAGCTTGTTTCTCAGCTTTTCGAGCTGCCTTTCGAGCAGCCCTATCTTCGTCTGATTCCCACTGACGAGCTTCTTTCTTTTGCTGCTGGAAGGCTTGATTGAGTGCACGCCCAGTGAAAGCTTCAAAACGTGCATGAAGAAAGCGCAACACCCAAGTTACAGCCATAGGCCCCACGTTCATTCCGTACCTGGAGAGGGGACCGTTGGCAATTTTCTCCCCCATGAACTGAGCAGGACGAACCGCAAGCTTTGGAGAGGGGAAGAAATATCGAGAAGTCGTAACCCACGATGCCAAAACCGATACGGACAGCCAAAGCTGAAGTAGATCAATTACTCCCATCAAGAAAACTCCCAGCATTCCTTGCTTGGATCTCAGCTCGACGCACTTGCTGGCTTCATGAAGCTTCTTATCATAATATACAACGAAGTTAACGTGGGCAACCGTAAAGAGATGTGACAAAAGAGGCCAGAATGCAAAAAGTACAATCGCACCAATAGCGACAAGAATTCCTCGCCACATGACATATCGTTTCACAGCCTCCAACTCTTTCTGCTGCATTTTGTGTTCTTCAAAGGAAAGGGCCTGTATCAGTTCTTCCTTGTCCAACATTCGACCCAGTTCATCTGCCGAGTAGCCGTGCGTTCTAGCCAGTCGATTCTTAATCTTCCGAACTCGCATTTCCCGAATTTCGTCCATGGTCCAGATTTCAGTAGGAAGGCCTCCATTCTCGCGTAGCTGTGAAATAGTGTTGGAACGATCGTTCCACAGCCAAGCATGGCTAGGTTGATTCGCTGTACAAAAGCAAACAACAAACAACAATAACAGGCGGTGGATGAAAGAACGTGTCCACATGACAGGCGATGTGATGAATGATGCCCAGGAAAATTGTGGTTGTTGTGCTGGTCTTGGATCTGGGTCTACGGGCTCTTGATTTGTTGGTATGTATTATACGTACCGTCGTGACGCTCCACTCAGATACCGAACAAATTTGGAACATACTACGAGTACGAAACATTTTTTGTCAATTCTTTCCTTTTTTATATTTCCAAGTTTACTGGAACAACTATATGGAACTAAAACGTAAAAAGCATGTCTATTGACACTCGTTAGGAGAGTGTGCTTTGTATCAATTGTCGGGGCTTCCCCGTCCATTGTCTCCATTCTATTCCATTACATCGTAACCCACTTGGGGCCATTAGGGTGCCCTCCAAGCTGGATGTTCGGGTCTGTTGTGTCTTCTTTTGGTGGAACGTAGTCAACAGCCTTTTGGGAACCGGCTGCCAGTGACTGACTGTGACTAGGAATGGAACCTTGGTATGACATTTCTTCTTCGTTAAGAATACTGTAGGGAATGACATCGGACCCATCCTGCGATTGCGCAGAATTGATGCAATTGTGAATTTTGCGGGCGTTCACATCGTCCTCCACGAGAGCTCCTCTGTTGATCATCCAATTGCGGTACATAAGGAATCGCGTCCAGTTGAAGGCAAACGCAAAAGGGACGTTGAGGCCCACAGCGATCACAAATACCTTGAGTCCTTTGGAGCTATCATCCTCGCGATCCTCAATTTGGTTCATTTGGAACAAAACAAATGACGCAGATAAGAGGGTGAAAACTACCCAGAAGAGGGAATACACCATCGTCTGTTTGCTTGAGTGGTCACGATCCTTGGCAGCAGCATTAAGGTCAATCTCCAAATCAACCTTGGGTTGACCCGAGAGAGGTCGATTGGGAAGTCGCAAAATGGTAACTCGCTCTCGTGTATATTGTTGGTAGATGCGGACTCTCTTTCGAACTAGTTTGCGTTGGTGCGGATGGGCATACAGAGCATACCCATAGTCATGGAAACCTCCGCATTTTCGTGAACTCTTGTCATAGATGACATCCCCCAACGAAGTTTCTCCTTCTGTTAGATATCTCCCGATCAAATGTCGCCGTTTGGCAATGAAACTGATTGTATAGACCGCAAAGATCGTCCAGAGGACATGAAGACTCAAAAACACGTACAGCATGTCCATCAAGCCGATTGCAGCCCCAGACTCCTCCAAAGCGTTTACCAACTGATCATCTGTGTAATCTTCAGGTAGATTGTAGATCTGCAAGGATGGGCGTTCCCAAGCCAAATACAGAAAGTACACCAACACTGCCAGGAGTGGCATTGTCATCAGGACAAACTGGAAGAAGTTGCCCCTAGAGGGTGCCAATACCGGTTTACTCCTGAGTGCCATTTTCTACCATGCACACTTGCGTGTCTATATTTTACTTCGGGGAGACTTTTGCTGAAACGCAAAGATATGGAAATGATTGTGGTGCTTGTCAACAACAACTTGGCGTTGTACAACATGGGATTGTTGTCCAACCTGGACTTAGTTGGCGACTCCTTCCGACGGTCGGATTGGTATTATTACGCTCAACGTCCAATCTTGTGTCCCACGAGTGGAGTCTTAATATGCCCTCAGCATTGCGTCCTCGCACAACGAATAGAACTATGGGGCTCGTTTCCCGTTTGAAATTGATGTTGTGATCATCATCATCATCATCATCATCATCATTTAGGTAGGTAGGTAGAACAACATCATGATGTCCCATCATGCTATAGTCCCTTTCATTGTCAGGATATATTATGGACTGCAAGTGTGATTTTAAAGCTCAACAATGGATTCTAATCATAGAAGTATAACGGTAGTTAGTGCACAACAGCTAGGAAGGATGCTAGAGTGTTAATCGATAAGATTTTAGGTAGTTCCAGTCTAGTCTAGGTATCTCCAAACAGAAATTCTAGAAAATAGAGCGATACCTAAATATATGGTGGTTGGTAAAATGTGCTACAGTCTGTAACTAATCGGCCATGGCCTGAGGGATCATGTGTGTACCTCGCGGGGAAGGCGAAGGACCTTCGTTCATTCGGTTCGCTGAGGCTACTGCGGACATCATCTGGATCTTATGTGATAGGGCCTCAAATGTGGCCAACTTTTGCTTACGAAGCTCCTCTGCCGTGGGAGGCTTTCCCCTTGTATCATGTGATTCCGAGGTAGTGCCGTTGTTGGGAAGTGCACCCCGTTCGACCTTTTTCTCAAGCACACCTTGCACTTGATCAATGAGACCATCCAACTTGCCGTCCAAAATCAAACCAACCAGTAGGTTCTCGACATCGCCTACTGGAATGTCGTTTAGTTCCTTGGCAATCGCCTGCAGAGAAATTCTGGTGTAAGGACGAATGACTCGACGGAGCACTTGAGTCCGAATCGTCCGCAGCAAATCTTCCACATGCTCCCTCACAAACTCATCCTCCATGATTCGGCTAGAATTCTGCTTCAGAATACGTTCAAACTTTTGAATCTCGTTGTTGTGGAACGCTTGCACCAAATTGGTCATGGCTGTGATCTCAGGATCGTCCCTGTAGGGCCTGGCTTCCTGGGAGTCAAAAGGATTGATGGTCGATGCATGAAGCATACTGGCCAAAACCAAGTACTTCAAACACCGAAGACGACTGGGGTCACCGGCCTCGTCGTAACTCTTGAACGCTTGGAAAAATGTCTTTCCTGCAGCTTCGTACTCCTTGGCTTCCATGTGCATCTTCCCACCAAGCTCTTGGATCAAAGCCAACGTCCTTGGGTGTGGAATGCCACCTCGAACAGACATGGCTTTGTTGAATACTTGACGCAGCATTTTGTTGTCCTTATTCCTAGAATGAAGTTGGATTTGGAGGGCATAGACTTCCATGGACTGAGTGGTACCGCCTGTTGTGGAATCCGTAGTTTGAGTGGTTTTGAGATCCCGAAGCACTTGTTGAAGCTTGGCAGTTTCGTTCATTTCATATAGCAATTGTCCATACTTCAGGTTGGTCTTGAACCACAAGCGTTCGTTCGGACATGCTCCAGTGGTGGGATGAAAGACCTTGAGCGTGGCATCGTAGACTTGCAGAGCCAACTTTTGCGTGCTAGCTGTCGAACCAGTAGCGGGACTAGAGCCTCCCTGATAGAGGGAGCTGACACGCTCCAACATTCCATTGATTCCTTTTTCCACGGCATTTGGCTTGACATCTCCTTTGGCGATACATTCCAGTAGACGATTGTAGTGCCGCATCATTTCAGATGCGTCCCCTGAACGTAGATGGAGTTTCACCAGTTGTTTCATGGATTTATACGACCATTGACCATATTTGAAAGAACTTCCACTGGATGAGAGTTCTTCTTGTTCTAGAGTAATGACTTCTTCAAAGGAGGATGCAGCTTCTTTCAAATCCTCCTCTCGTAGTCCCTTACTGTTGTAATACGCGTTTTCTACGGGCGGGTTTGATGTCAGCATGAGAAAACGCACCAGCGATGCAACACTTCAACAATGGATACAATATCAACGTACCAAGAGCAACTTCTGTATCATTGGCTTCTTCTTCATCGTCCGTATACTGGAATGCTAAAGAGAGGAATCGAAACAGGGCACGGAACGTCAGTGACAATGGGTCAATCCCGACACAATGTACTACGTCTACGCAACAAACGTACCATCTTCATCCATATCATCCTCATCATATTCATACTCGTCCTCGTCGTCCGACATGTTGCATACAAATGATCCTTTTTACGATGTAAACAAGAGCGGTGTTGTTTTCCTTGCTTGGATGCGAGATGTTGTCATGCGTGTTGCGCTGGAGGAATCCTTGTGACTCCACGGATCCATTGAAGTCGAGCGAGTCGATCAACTATTGGTAGACGTCGAAAGTCACCTAACTATGATGAGCTAGCTCCTTTCTTCTACTGTAAAGAAATGAGTGTTGTACTTTATCCCTACTATATCAACTATCCTATGGGCGTCGTCTTCGAAGCAACTCTGGACCCAAGGACATGAGGATGGCGGGTATCCTCGTGTCCCCATCGCTGGCTCCTTGCTTGGCGCTCTCGCGTTGATGGTAGGTGTCGCAGCAGCTCATGATTGTCATCCAAGTGCTCGCTTCTCCTTCTTCCACATCTCCATCCAAGGACACCAACGTTCCCACGTATTCATCCACACGCATACGTTTCAT
Organism: Nitzschia sp. Nitz4; assembly: GCA_013372465.1. Classification (NCBI taxonomy): domain Eukaryota; phylum Bacillariophyta; class Bacillariophyceae; order Bacillariales; family Bacillariaceae; genus Nitzschia; species Nitzschia sp. Nitz4. Next base: position 96,222 of record WXVQ01000043.1, on the reverse strand, counting down.
GTGATGAGGAGACGATAGTAGCGTGGGTGCAAACGCAAACAGGAAGTGAAGGATGGTGCTAGGTCGAATGTGGCGAGCCCAAGCTTCTCGCAACAACGTCTTGGAGACAGTCGTGGGCTCCTTGGTCGTGTCCTCCAAGCCAGTCCAAAACAGGATATTGCTGATGGCACGAAGCTCAGCGTAGGGCTTTCCATTGTTAATCTCGCCCAATTTGCCTGGTCCACATTTCAACATAAGTTCCGTGAGAACCATTTCGAAATCGGAGAGATTTTGTGTCAACTTCATTCGCGTCGATTCGGTCATAGGCCGGATCAACATCATGTTGGACACAAAGTTGTACATCGAGAAGCTGGCCACAGTTTGTGCCACCGTCGAGGCGTACTTCTTGGGAAGCTTTGACAAATGCTCTGAACTAATTTGGGCAAACAAACCCTCAAGGTGGTCTTGCACAAAGGAAGATGTCGCGTCATCGACCGAGGCCACTTGCATTTCTTGCTGCAGGGTACGATCATGATGAATTTTGGCAATTTCGGTAGCAATTCGTCTGTTCAATGCCCGACATAGAGAAGCTAGAACGTTCGAAAATACCAACTTGTCAATCTCCTGGATGCAAGGTTGGAGCGCCTGAGAACAAAGACTCGCAGCCTCTTCTTGCTTCGGTGTGACAGCCGGGCGGTAGGGCTCCACGAACACTTTTTTGGGTGCCTGCTGGAGTACATCGGACATGGCATTCATAATCTTGGTGACCTTAATGTCGTGTAGGAGAGCTTCCGTAGGCCGGCCCTGGGCATCGATACATGCGTCCTCGCCCGCATGACTCACACCATGACGGGCTTGCTCACAGAACTTAGAAACCATGCGAACGACGTTTTCAGCCAACATGGACACTGCAGAAAGATCCCCGCCTCCTTCACGGGGATCCGCTAGAGCAAGTTCTTGCCGCATGTTATTGTCAAGCATTTGAATGTCATAGCGAGAAGGCAACAGTGGTAGGTGAGAAAGTGCGGTTCCGTGATCGTCAACCGATACATTCTCTTGGAACATGAATTGAAGAGGTGCACATAAGCGTTCACTAGAGGCTTCCAAGAACGCCCGTTGCAATCGAAATAGTCCCTTTCCTGAAGCATGGTTTCCCTGAAGCGCTTGCCATTCTGGAGAATTGAAGACAACAGACATGGAGGTTGTACCACTGGAAGTACCAAAGCGGTCAGGGGCATTATCATTGGAGGCAACTGTCCAGGTGTCTGCAGAAGTTGCACCGTGATTGGTTGATTGCGTCGCCTCATCCACAGTCGTCCATTGCAAAAAGGTATCATTCAACGCGGAGGACCCACCCAATAGGCCGCTGCTGGAAGATGTGGTTGTATCCTCCAATGTGACAGTACCCAATCCAGCTTGCATGGAATCCGTGAGCGTCGCCAACATTTTGATACATGCCACTCGCACTGCCGGATACAAACCAGCCACATCCTCTCCAAACTTTCCATTTTCATAGTCCAGAATATGCTTGAGACGATCTCCCACTTTGTGGCAGAACTTTTCCCAATAAATAGCAAACACACTGAATGTTTCTTTTGTTTGGGTCGGGGACACATAGGGAGAAAAGCCAGGAGGAACGGGGGCGTTGGCAACAACGGAAAGGAAGAGTTGTCGGCTGACAGGATCCATCTTGCGAGACAAGACTTGGTGGAGACTCCATACTTGCAAGGAAGTATCTGCAATCTGACGAGCCCATCGCTCAGCAACTTCGGCTCGCAACTCCTTTAGTTTAGTTTTCAAGGTGCGTTGAACACTGGCGTCAGAGAGTTTCTTGGATGTACCAGTGGTGGACAACTTGGCCTCCGTCGTGGCAGATTCAGTGAGATTGGCTAGAGTGGTCGGAGACAAAAATGTACTTGTTGCATTTTCTGCAGCTGTAAGCGCCTTGTCAACGGCCGTCCAAGCCGCCGTGGGGAGCTCTCCAAGGTGAAAATAGACTTGGAACGTTGCACCCAACTGAACAACGGCCGAAGGAGAAGTAGAAGTCGTTTGGTATTGGGCAAGCAACTCCGCAGCGGCCTTTCGAACAGCAGCAGCTGTTTTCTTGGTTTGCGGACGCACCGTCTCGACGACATCAATTTTGGGACCATCCTTGAGTTCTGGCTTGGACAACAAATCCTCGATGACAGCGACGGAAGCAGCAGCCCTTGTTAGGTCTCGCAAATCATCTAAATAATAAGACTCCAGTTTGGAAGCTTCGAAATGAAGCCTCATAATCATCTTGAGCGTTTCAGAGAGTTGAAGTACTCGCGTGAGGCGCTTGGTTGCCTTATCCATGCGATTGTACCCTCGGGTGAGAGAAGACTCCACTCTGGACGCTACACTGTCTAGTACATCACCTTGACGTTTAAGACGGTCACAACGTTCGCGGGTAGCCAAAATAGTGTTGGAAGGCGTTGGTTGCGAAGGATCCTCAGATTCTTCTACAGAAAAACCATGCAACCGAAGGAGGGGAGCAGCCACTGCTTCCGGGCTGGTGCGTGAAACGCGTTCTGCCAGGGATTCGACAAGAGCAAGCTTGCGATCGACTTCACCTAGAGCCTCCTCTGCTTTGAGCCTGTGACTAGTGGAATCGTTGGAGTCAGTCTCCAACACAGCTGCGGCATAGGCAAAGGCAGGTTCATCGCCTCCTCCCACGTGCATATCCAATTTTTGGAGGAGGGGATCCTCTCGGAGCAACAACGCGAGAGAACTCGCGGCTTGTACAGCCGACGTCGTGGCGTTGCCTGAGTTGTTACCAGACATGTCAATGTAGAGGTGCTTGTCCTTCTGGATCCAAACCACTCTACCAGGAGGGCTACCGGTGCCTCCGTGAGTATGGGGATGTGTTGTTGTCGCTGGATCATTGGAGTCGGTCATTCCGATCTCCGTGTCTCCGTCTGGCACTTGTACGAAGATTTCCCTAACTATTGTGCAACTTGTAGTCGTGCCACCGATTTACTTCGTGTTTTTTGATCTCTTTCTATTTTACTACTCCAACAACAACGAGCTAACATTAAGCAACCAAGGAGCAGTTCCTTACCGCTAGTTAGCTCTTGGAACACCAAACCACGCAAACCTTCTCGTACCATACACCACCATTCTTCTCGCCCCGCCGGTGTTTCGCTTGGACCAACCCCATTTGAACCAGCATCCAAACCCCCCGGACAAATTCCATAGGTGTCCCACCAAACAAGTATAGCCATTCTTCTCTTGGTATAGATAATCTATCCTGAAACAATGCATGCAGTTCCCTCGCAGGCGATGGCAAGGAATCCACCAAACCCTGTCGGAATCTACCCATACTTCGATGTTCCTGCAGTTGAGGCACCATTTCTTGCGGTCCATGTTTCATCATCTTCCAGTTCCAAGGGTTTGTGTTCGACCACTCTTGATATAGTTGGTTCATGGTTTCAGTCACCGTGTCATGCAATTCAGATATCATCTGCCAAATGCCCTGTTGCAACTCTTGGGAGGAGACTTTGTTTGTGATTTGCATGGATTCAGACTCTTTGGAACCCTCGTGACTGTCCTGGGAAGCAATATTCCCTACCAGAATGATCAACTCTAGAAGCAGGGTAATGGCCTGATGATCGGGTTGCACGAGTAGGGCAGATGCAGGGGGCTGGTGGTCGGTTGAGGATGAGTCCTGTTGAGACGCAAGAGCAGGATCGTTGGGAATCAAATATCGTTGGAACAATTTTGTACCCCTCTCCATGCGAATCGTATGGGTGGATTTGTCAGATTCCTTGTCAGCTTCCGTGGGGGCCGCCTCGTTCGTCAATGGTCCGACCAAGTCATAGAGTTCTTTCAAGGTCGACAGGATTTGTTTCGTGTCCAGTTGAGACTGCTTTTGATCTTCTTGCGATTGTTCCACAGTTTTGTTGGGTGAATTGTTGTCTGATAGTATAGGTGAGGAAGACACAAGAGGGATCAAACAAGACTGCCATTGCCACCACCAAGTGAGTTGTGTTTGTAGAGTCCGACATGCTTGAAACGACTCATGAACATTGGTTCCTTTCTGCACCGGCAAGAGTGTCTTGGCAGTTTTGTAGGTTGCGAACCAACTGGAGAAGGATGGATATCGAGAGATGGAATCCCAAAGGAAAGAACCTGGCGTTGCTTGGTAGAAGTGTGTCATCAAGTTGCAGAGATCCTGTACCCATTGGGTAAAGGAGACATGTTCCTTGGAATATTCTTGAAAGAGCAACCTGTTGATATCTTTCATGGAATGGAGAGGCAGTGGAAGATTGTCATTCGCAGTTTTGTCATGAACCAAGGTCTTCCAGAAGGTTTGCATCCATCGTTGACGTGAAGGTGTCACTTGTCGGAGTCGTATACCCACTCCCCCCACCGATGTTGCAAGAAAGGAAGGAGAGCGATGTGGTAGCGTGCAAGAGGGACTTTCCAAAACTATCAATTCTATGGGGAGACCGAATGTGGATCGCAATTCTTGCAGCAACGTCATGAAATCTTCGCGGACCCGGGTTTGAGCAAAGCCTCCGGTATCCTGCAGTAGATGGACATTGGATCATTGAGAGGTGGGCAAAAATGATTCCACAAGGATGCCCGTAGCAACAAATTCGAAACGTACCTCCAGTAGGATCCGAATAGAATCAAAGGCTTGTGTATGACTGGCCCACCAAAGAAACAAATCCTGCATGGGAGCATGTTTGGGTTTTCGCTTGCGCTGCTTGCGACAGACAGCTTGTAGAACTGGATCGGGTTCTTGTAGAATGCATTGTTTCCAAATCCAGTCAAGTGTTTGGTGCAAGTTAGAAAAGAATCTAGGAAGATGAACAGAACACATGCTTTGGTCACCACTCCCCGTGGAACTTCGGGGCAAGGCTTGATGCATCAAGAAATGACGGTCCAACCGGCACGGCAACGGGGGCGCCACCACGGTGACAGGAAGCAATTCCCATGGATAATCATTTTCACCTTCAGTATCACTTTCAGAAGATAATGATAACATGTCTTCTACCAATGCCTGCCAAGCCTTTTGTTCAGCATTGAGAACTGCTTCCCGCCAAAACCGGGCGCATTCGATGCGAAAGAGCCATTCACTTTTTTCTGTGGTTGCATTCTTTTCTTCTGTGCCTGCAGTAGCCGTAGAAGAGGATTTATTTGTAGTAGATACACGAATCCATGAAGGGAGTGCAGCACTCCTCGTCGACGATGGTTCCATTCACAACAACAACAACAGGGGACGATGCCAATGTGTCGGATCGATTTGGTTGTGGTCAACCCGAAGTAGTCAAGCGAGTCGAATGCTGTTACAATGAAGCCTTAGTATATTGTGACGAAACCCTCCACATCCATGCTTGTCTAGTACAGAAGCATTACACATAATCTGAGCCTATCAATAGTTGTTGTACTATTCAAGATTTTAATTGCGAAAAATACACAAAAACATTTCCGAGAGCAGCGATGAACAGTCGGGTTGTTGTTCGTGTGAGTGACTAGCGGTGGCTTTTCTGTTTCATACGTACCAGAGGTATGGATCATATCCAGCCAGCCACAAGGGATACTGGCAAGCGCCTTAGGCAACCAACGAGGCTCCAAAGTTGACAAATCCTTGCGGCTTAGCAGCAACTACAGGATCCACCCCCATATTGGAGACCACCGACGCCATAGATGGCGACGAAGGCAATCCGGCCACCAACTCTTGGGCTTTGGAGACTTCGACATCTCCCCATCGGGACTTTCCTGCTTTGGCTGCTGCCACCAGCATGAGATTGCGGGTATCATATCGACTACGAGTAGGATCAGATACAGCAGAAGAGGACAATGCAGAAGACGCTTGAGCTTGCGACTTGGCCTTTTCAATCTCTAACTCACCCCATCGTGATTTTCCAGCATTGGCAGCGGCGACAACCATGGCATTTCGGGCATCAAAGCGAGGGTTTGACGAGGAAGCAGTCACGGAAGCAGAAGCGGCGGGAGCGGAAGCCATGGACTTGGCTTTTTCAATCTCCATGTCACCCCATCGGGACATGCCAGCCTTAGCAGCAGCGACCACCATGGCATTGCGAGCATCAAAGCGAGGGTTTGACGAGGTAGCAGTCACAGAAGCAGCAGAAGATCCAGACGAAGAAGCCATGGACTTGGCCTTTTCAACTTCCATATCACCCCATCGGGACATGCCAGCCTTGGCAGCAGCAACAACCATGGCATTGCGAGCATCAAAGCGAGGGTTTGACGAAGATGAAGTTACGGAAGCAGCAGACGATCCAGACGAAGAAGCCATGGACTTGGCCTTTTCAATTTCCATGTCACCCCATCGGGACATGCCAGCGTTGGCAGCTGCAACCACCATGGCATTGCGAGCATCAAAACGAGGGTTTGACGAAGCAGCAGTTGATCCAGACGAAGAAGCCATGGACTTGGCCTTTTCGATTTCCATATCACCCCATCGGGACTTTCCGGCGTTGGCTGCAGCGACTACCATGGCATTGCGAGCATCGAATCGAGGATTGGAAGACGTAGATGCCTCGACAGCACCCGAGGTCGAAGACGACGTGGTGCTTCCAGATTTAGCTTTTTCGATTTCCATGTCACCCCATCGGGACTTTCCGGCGTTGGCGGCGGCAACAACCATGGAATTACGGGCAGCAAATCGATCATTGGTAGGAGGAGCCGAGGCGGCGGCTGGCTTGGAGGCAGGTGTAACCGGAGCCGCTCCTACCAATTGAGCGCCAAAATTGACAAATCCAGAAACAGGGCCTCCCTTGGCGGCAGCGGGTGCAGGCGATGGAGCAGAGGCAGCCTGTCCCTGCCCTTGCACCAAGGAAGCGCCAAAGTTAACAAAAGATCCTACAGGCTTGGAGGAAGCAGCGGCAGCCACAGGAGAGGAAGTGACATCAACAGCGTTGGTAACAACCTTTGCTGGTTGCGCAGGAGGAACAGGCTTTCCAGCTGCCAAGGCAGCCTTGGCAATCTCCATATCTCCCCATCGCGACATGCCTGCCGACGCCGAGGCCACCACCATGGCATTTCGCTGCTGAAAGAGCGAAGAAGCACCGGTAGAATCGGAGGTGGCCGGAGTGGTCATGACAACATTATCATTGGCCAACAGGGCGAGTTTGGAAGCAAACTGTTGCTTGAGCGACTGTTGAGCCGCTTGGACGGCTTGTGCCTTTTGCTCTTGCGAGTCGACAATGTACTTGGCCATGAATTGTTGGTAGGAAAGCAATCGTTCGACAATTTGATCCTTAGACATGTCCTCGATGCTCATGCCGGAAACAGAAACAAGGGTGCCTGCTCCCGGGGATTTGTCCTTTGTTTTCAATTCTTGCACTTCGGCCTTCAAACGCTACTCGTCGTCGGGGAGAATAAATGGAGAAGTATGGAATAAGATATGATTCAGCCCTAGCGGTATCCACCACCAAAAGGAACGGACAACTAAGAACTAACGTACCTCAATCTCAGCCTTCTTTTGATCTTCTGCAAATTTGATAGCCTTGAGCTTTTCTTCGTGGGCCTTGGCCATGTAATCTTGGAAGACTTGAGCGTCGACGGCTTGCAGGTGCGACATGCGGCGAGCCGCCATGCCGACCATGGAAGAGACAAAAGCATCTGCAGAATGCAAGCTGCTGCAGACAAGAGCTGCCACGAGTGCAACAACGGTTGTTGCTGAGAACTTCATGGCTATGGATAGAAGCGTGTTGATACTATGGGACAGTAGTACAGTACTGGTACACACACAAGCCCTCGGCGATCCGATGCAATGGGAAACCACAGCAACAACACACGAGCATGTCCGCACGGCGCCCGCGCTCCCCAATCCTGTACACACACTGGTGAAAAGCCGATATCTTCGAGTCCATGCAGTCATAATTGCTTCGCCCGACCACGCAACGAACGGCGAAGAACATCGACGTACGACAGAGGGACGTGTGTTCGAGTCATTCAACTTCCCTCTTGTGATTGGATAAAGGACACATGGTACGACATGTACTACCGGTAAACTCTGCACATACAGTAGGTGCACAGTGTGGTACATGCTGGTGCTCGTACGAGTACCGTGGTACGGCAGTCATTGGAACCACGCTCCTCGCACCACCACCCTTGGCCAAAATTGTGAAGTCGCTCAGCATTGGAAAAAATTTTGTGTTGCACTTGGTGGAAGCCTTTTTTGAGAACGGAAGAGGACGACGTGTTGGTTTGGTGGGTGTCTTGGATAGGGAGAAAAGATCCTCAAACAACATCTATCAAGACAATCTCTTCGTGTTGTTCTGCATATTCAATTGACATTCTCCTACTTTGTTGTCGTCGACCATCAACACACAAACAGTAGTGCCATACAGCAATTCGCCATCAATTCTGTCGGACACACGCACAAACACTTCCACAGATCATCTTCCTCAAGCATTCCTTCTTTCCCGCGAGTACTCATACCAACAACAATAGCAGTCGTAATAGAATAACATGTCAGAAGAAGCTGCAGCTGCTAGTTTGCAGGGCACCGACATTGCCAAGTTGCTTCGTTCGAGTGGCCCGGTGGTTCAATGCGTCTTGCTGCAAGCCGGCGATGGCAAACAAGACACAAAGCCAGAGGCTACAACCGACAAAGAAGCTGATGCTGATGCTGACGCAGATACAACCGCCTCTGAAACCAAGGTGCTCCTTCCACATCTCATGAAACAGATTGAAGTGGACACAACACCATCCAAGAGCATGGTGGCCAAAACACTCGGAGGTGCGCCCATTACCTTTCTGGGTCAGTACGAAGACGAAGGTATTATGCTTATTGTCAGAAGTTTACCAGAAGAGTTGCCTCCAGCAGAAGATCTTCAACAAGAGTCTATTGCTCTACTCAAGGAGCTCTGTCAGGAGCGAGATATTGATATTCTTCCCACCATGTTGGAAAAGAGGGATTTGGTTGACGCCTTGCTGGCTTGGGAAAAAGAAACGTTGCCTCCCATCAATCCTCATGTTCTCCAGCCTCCTTTGCATAGAAAACAAGTGCGTGGGGATATTGTCGTGCTCAAAGTGGCTGAAACCAAGGAAGAGTTGGATCAAGAAGAGGAGGAAGCAGATGCCACTGCCACTTCTGCAGCCATTGAAGTTCCCACCAACGATGAGTTCTTTTTGGATTATACATTGGAAGAGTATCTCAAGTTTGCAGCTAGAACAGATATTCCCGAGGTAGATGAAGAAGAGGAGGACGATGAAGAAGAAGAGGGAGTAGACGAGGATGATGAGGAGGAAGAAGAAGAAGAGGGCGACGACGACGATCAGGACCCTCCATACGAAGTGGTCGATCCTGATGATATGGATGAAGAGGACAAATCTGCCATGTTCAATCTGGTCATGAACGAAGTGTTACGACAATACCGTGAAGAACACGGTAGGGGACCCAATACGCAAGAATTGCTCGAGTTAAGATCTACGATTGCCAAGGAACTCAAAGTCCAAGTGGCTGAAATTGATCTGGAACAAGCGGATTGGAACAAGAATGCCAAAGATGGTACACCGGCCAAAGAAGTTGCCAAAACCATTGCTTTCAAGAAGGAACACAAAATTCGTACGTATCAACCAGATCCCAACGAATATCCAACGGAGGAATACAGTCAGGAAGACGAAGATGACGAAGCGGAGGAGGAGGACGCCGAATTCTCCACTCCTCCTACTAAACGACGGAAATTGGACAACGATGAACCAGATTCCAAGCCTCCTGCCAATGGATCATCATAGCTGTAGCTACTCCATGTTTGTCATGTTGCCTAGAGAAATGTGTTTTTGGGGGTGTCCTTTGTGTTTGATCCATTTCGTAGAGCACTCAGACAAACACCTCTAGTTATTGTGATATACTAGATATACAAATATCAAAAAATTGACAATACTATTAAAAAATCCGCTATGATGTAGGTGGTTAGCATACTTGCCTTTCACGCAGGATACCGGGGTTCGAGTCCCCGTAGCGGAACTTTTGCACGATTTCGTGGTCCATTTTCATTTTGCACCGGAAGCGAGCACTTGACTCTACCTTTTTCTTTGCCCAATTTCTTCCATAGATTGGTTCTGTGTTCAAAGGGTTTCACAACCCCATTTTAAAATACCAGATTGATTCCCAAGGTGCATCTAGCAAGTGGCTACTCGCTGCATGGATCTTGTGGGACTCTTTGTTCGGATCCAAACGCCCTCGGTAACTGTAAATGATATCGGTACAACTCTAGAGATCTGGCTGATTTTCTACGAATGTCAACGATGCGAGACGTTTAGCAGAAGTCCTTCATCAATATTTCAATGGCACGCCCCTTGTCACCTTGGTGCTATCACGCAACTCAATCGGCGATGAGGACTTGTCTCTTCTTGGGGAGACCTTCAAGCGGTCAGTCGTCCTCCAAGTGCTATACTTAGATGGAAATTCAATTGGAGTCGACGATACCTCTGCTATTGGCATGGCTTTTTTGGAATGAGAAAACTTCAGGTGCTGAATCTCGCTGACAACTCTATTGATGCTGGAGGTGTTACACATTTGGCTCGAAGTATGCGACAAATTGTCTGAACTCCAGCAATTATTCCTTGATGAAAATGTCATTGGAAATGAGGGCGTCTCGGCTCTAGCAAATGCGCTACTACAAATGAAAAAGTTGGAGGTGCTTCATCTTGACAGTAACTCCATTGGCGAAAAGGCTTTTCTTGTCTTTCCCTTGCGTTGCGCCGAATGTCTGGACTACGTGTGTTAAGTTTAGACAATAATGACATCGGTGATCAGGGTATGGTTTCTCTGGCAGGGGCGATGCAAGGAATGGCCTCACTCGAAGAATTGTACCTCGAGAGAACCTCCATATTCGATACAGGTGCCTGCTGGCTTGACTAGTGGACTGAAAGCCTTAACCAGCCTCCGAGTGTTGCACCTCGGCAACAATAGCATCAGGGTAGCTGGCGCCTGTAACCTTGCCAAAGTTCTAAAGGGAATAACCGAGCTCCAAGCATTCCATATTGCCCATAATGGCATCATGGACAGAGGCGCTCGTCACCTGGCGTTGGCGATGGATAACATGACTGGTCTCGAATCTTTGGACCTCTCTGGCAATCGTTTTGGTTCTAACGGTGTCATGGAAATTCTTGCTGGAGCCTTGCAGGAGATGTCAGGCTCGAAGTACTTAAACTTGGCTGTAACGCCATAAGCATCACGGGTGCTTCGTGGCTCGCTGAGGCCTTGGATGGGTGTACTTTTCTTGTGTTGATGCTTGACGATGCTTCCCTCGGACATGACGGTATGTCTATTCTGGCAAATGCAGCATTGTGCTGCATGGTGTCGCTAAAAGAGCTACATCTCTCTCGGAATTCCATCGGAGACACAGGGACACTCGCCCTGGCCGAGGCGTTAACACGCCTAAGAAACCTCCGAGTTTTGTTTCATGATTTCACTGGAAGGTTTGAATGTTGCACAGAATCCCATTGGGCCCCAAGGACACGGTGCCTTGGTAGAAGCATCTCGGCGCACAAGGCCTTGAACCCACACCCATGTCTATCCTTTGATTTGTCATCCATCGTCACAATGAAAGGCCTTGAGTTTCTTGCGTGTTACCAGGCAGCCGTTCACCACAAGGAGGATATCGCCCTACAGGTGTCGTCTTGGCGGAACACATCATGACCAGTAGTTGGCTCCCACTACAATGTGAGGGAGTAGTGTCCAAATGAATATATCAGAATGCGGTACAACAGTGCACGTTCCAAGTTCCTCCTGCCTGATGATTTCCACGGTGTTGATGCAAACGAACCCAATTTAGAAAGAGATGTTGACAAAAAAAAGATATCATAGCTACCTTTAGAGTAACTGTTCCATGACTTAGAGACTTCCCAACACGGAGGTCAAAATAGAAACAAAGGTCCCAATCCCCCCAGCCTGCAAGTCTTCCACTTGAATCATATCACCTTGGCCACCGGCCAACATGAATTGGGAAACAACCAAGGCCAGAGAATGTGCTCGCAATACATACTTGTGATGCTCGGCTTCAAAGAAACGTAGAGATACTCCCAAAATCCCCACAATCACCAACATGTTCCCAATAGACATGGTTGAAATGCTCTGATAAATCGGGCTATTATCCAAGAATAGTAACAGAGAGAGTTCAGTCAAGGGGTGAGAAAGGAAAAGCAAACGACAAACCCTGTACAATTCCCACAGAACTGCTCTCACCTGGTAGAATCCCCTAGATATCCTGTACTGGCCGATCCAAAGACCATTTCCAAAACACGCACGACACTTCCAGCCAACTGTGTTGCTACTGCCAAGGTGGACAAGGCCAGCTTACTTCGTTGATCCATACTACTTGAAGACCACGATCGTTGCAAGGAAAAGACAGGTTGCTTCTTTTCTTGATCCGCAGTCCCAACACCAATCGCCAAGAGCAAAATCCCAAACACTCCCAATTGAACCTTGACATAGAGTGGGTTCAACATGCCGACCGAGACGAGACCAATGGCTGCGTAGACAAAGATAATGGATGCCACAAGATAACTCAGAGTGGATTCCATTTTGGGTGTTCCGAACGAAGAATACGCCAAGGCTGTCAACAACAAGGTAACATGAAACAAGGAAAAGGAAAACCAATTGGCCATCCAGGCTTCATCTTTGGAACAGGTCGGTTGGTTCCTAGCACAAAAAGGAGAGATCCAAACGTGAGATTTGGAATACCTGCATGAAATATCAGATGTTGTTTGTGTACTATGAACGTACCAAAATTGACATCGGACTTGCCAGCAAAAGGGCGACATGAAGAAAGAATTGAGAAACGTATGGGTAACAAACAAGCATGATGCCACGATGACGCTTGATGTCTCCGCTGCTTTTCTCGAGGGTGGATGAGGTCGTCTTGGTGCAACCATGGTGACGGAGGATCAATGGTACAAATGCAGTACTACAATCAATAGAATGGTTGCGTGTTGACTGTGAGTGCAGTGCAGTGTGTGCAGTGGTTGCAGTTCCCGATATCTTTCCGACACGACCCAAACGATTACAATTCGCTTCCACCATGTACCGTCGAGTGTTGTCATCCCTTGTTTCTCGAGGTGTTGCAACTACTCGTACCGCAAAAAGGACCAGCCCTTGTTTCCGATTGTCTCCTGTTTCTTTCTTTACCATGTACACAACCAACGAAGAAGATCAACGAGAAGCCGCTCGGCTCCAGGCTCGCCTGCAAGAGAATCCAGCAGCCTCGACGGCCTCGGAGCGACACGTCATGCCCAACGTTTCCATGGACGAAGGCAAGAACAAATACGTTCTCATCAGTGCCATGCTAGATGATCAACGTCAACATTTTGTGGTCAGTCGGTTAGGTGCACAGTATCATCGAAATGCAGCAGAGCCATTTGTGGAAGCTTTGGAGCGATCGGGTTATTCTAGCATTCGAATTCTGGGTGGTGGACGCATCGATCTAAACACCAAACACAAGACGATTTCCATCTATGGATATTCCTATGGCTTTGGATTGGTACGTGTCTTTTCTGTTGGAGAGATTTTGTTGGCAGAATATGGTCGATGTTTGCTACATGTACTCTAACGCCTGTGCCCTTCGTTGTACCTCTTTCGTCTAGGCGGACCATGCCTTGAGTCAATCCATTGTGGAGAAAGATAGTCGGTACGAAGGATTCGATATTTCGTGGAGCAATGAGGGGTACTAGAGCAGTAGTAGCCGTGATTCGATAGTCTTAGACCAAGAGGGTTTCAACCAATTTGGGTCGTTTTCCAGATCGCTGTGACCAGTCTACTATTTTAGCGTTTCGCAGCAGGGGAATCTGTCATGGATTTGACCTCGGGTGTTGATCGGACAGACATTCGTTTAAAGTCTAAGCAACGAGCGGAAACAGGAGTCAACTCATCCGTTCGCCCATTGGTGCCAGAATGCTTTGGTGTTTCCATCTGCATTGACTCCAATTCGTCATCGTTCTCGTTGGTGGCATCAAAGGTAACCGTTCTACTGGTAGTCTCTTCCGGGATTGTGCCTGTCTTCTTACGAAGGGATCCAAGTCGACTGCGTTTGATCTTGTGTTCATCACTGGGAGTCTGATCTACCATATTGTCACTGCCTGTCCCTTCCCGACTAGGTGACTCCTTCGCCTCGTCATTCGTCGCGCTTTGTGGAGAGGAGTGTTCCGAGTTGTCTGCGTTTGGTTCGGACTCAAATTTTTTGCGTTTTGGAGATTGGAACTGGCGCATCAGGTTACGTTGGGGAGTCTCAAACTTTGTCTCTTCTTCCTCTGTCTTCTTTGTCTGAGGAGGGGTATGTGCGGTTGTCGTTTGGTCCATATCGGGATTCTCCGTGCTGGCCTTGCCAGACATTTCAGCCATGGCAACAGCTGCCATTAAGAGTGCACTAACATCGCCTCCCTTCTTTGGTTCCCCTGTTTCCGCAGGTGTACTTGCCCGTTTGCCAGAAGTATCCACTGGTGACTCCTCAGACGCCAACGAAGGCATGGATCCCCCGTCGCCTTCATGAGAAGGAGTACGCCGGAAGGACGACCTATCAGCCATTGGGGAAGCATGTTTCAAAAATGCCTGCACAGAAAGAGTGATAGATGTTGTTGTAAGAACATAATTCAAACGAATTGCTTGTGTTGCATGGAAACCAAAACATTCGACGTACCAGGTTGTGGGCAGCATTCATCACGTAGGGTTCACTCTTCCTGTTTCCCACGTCGGGGAACGACGTTCTACTAGTCGCATCCCTGGCGGCGTTGACAGAAGAAACTGTCATGGATTCTGGAATAGGAGCCGAGGCAACGAGGAAGGACGGCAGTGCCGAGGGCATTCCCATGGCACTGCTACCACCAGCTCCACCGAAAAAGTTGCCTCGTGGTACATTTTTGCACCCGACACAACGGCAATTGGCTGTACATTTAACATTTCCGGCAAAACATTCGCAATACTTTTTCATGCACGCACTTCTCCGACACTTGCAACCAACCTTGTGTGCCAAATCAGACTGCACGTCTGACGAATGACCTTTCTTGAACTTGGTATCAAAGGCTTGTGGATTCCGACTCAGAATGTTGCGAATAGCCTCTTGTCGTTCTTTTTCATGTTCAGACTTGTTTCGACATACCATGCAGCTGCAGTTGGAACCACAATATATCTTGACAGCAAAACACTGGCAATATAACTTGAGACACTTGGTCTTTTTGCACGTGCATCCCATGGTAGTGACTTCTTCCCGATGATGCGACTCAATTTGGGTAGGACTGGTCGCTGCCTCTCGAACGTCACCATCCTTATCCTTAGAGGAAGACGCATTGGCATTGTTGGATGATGGCGAATTGGGTGCCCTACCAGGAGGTGGAAAGGCAGTGAGAGCCTCTCGTCTCAGCGTTGGATCCGAGAATCTATAGGGGCCAACCGGGACACGACCCTGGGGTGGGACACTATCACAGGAGGGAGCTGCAGCATACGCTGGTGGAGGAGGGTAGGGATGGGAATGTTGAGGCAGCTGGCTATTGGCCGATGATGCTTCGTAATACCTTGGAGGATGCGTAGTCCATGAAGGTCGATGGGCTGAGCCTCCCCTAGGATCTTCTCGGTAGGGTGGGTAGGACGGATGCTGATGTGGATGCATGTGCGGGGGAGGATGATACATATGCATGGAGGGTGGAGGATCCCGGGGCGTGGGATCTTTCAAGGAAGAAGGAGAGTTGGGTTGACGGGGGAGGTGCGAGGAGGCAGGGGCAGGAGGTGCTGGGTAAATCATTCTCGTTACTTGGGGAGGCCCATTGCGACCATCCAATTGAGCGGCCGTGTAGGGCCCGGGTGGTGGGGGTGGAGGACCTCCTCGTTGTTGCTGTGACTTTGGTTCAGTTGTAGCTGCAGGTCGGGTGGGATCATAGGAAGAGGGAACTACGGGACCTCGATAGGAATGATAATAATCATAAACAGGCCTTTGTTGCACCGCTGAACCCGACGCCTTGTCGCTAGCAGTTGCTTTTGGAGTCCCAGTGACAGTAGCTGAAGCTTCTGGACTTTGTGGCATAGTAGTTCCCTTGTCTTTGGTATTGCTTGTAGTGGTTTCTTCCTTCTCTGGAGTGGTTTGTTTTGTCGCGGTTCCCGTTTGGGAATCAAAAGCTGCTTGGGAAGGCGAGTCCTGAGCCTCTTTGCTTGGAAGATCTGTAGCTGAATTCATGCCTCTCAGCAAGAGAGTACTCTACAATTTATTCCGTCTACTGACTACAAAATTGGTTCCAAGTCTGGAAGGGTTGTGTATCTCGTTTTGTTTCCCAAACCTACGTGTCCTGGCGTTGGTTCAACACTCAGCACAAACTGCATAAACCACCAGGCCACCAGTTTCCCTGATCCATCCCCACACTTCGCACGGGCTGCGCTATCCACGTAGGTTATGCCATCATGTGCTGAAACGACACGTAATTTCGTGTGACGACTGTCTCAGCGGGCATGAGACATACAACCCAGATGGCCATGCAGCCTCGATACTACTCTTTATTCATCGTATTTTCATCGCACATTTCCACCCCAACTGGCACCTTGGGATTACGGATATTTGTGCGAATACAGAGAGTTGGAGTAACAAGATCTCGAATCATGAGGTGTGGTAGGAGAATGTTATGATGTTATACAACTCTTGAGGACATATTAAGATGAAGACATGTCTCTATCTTGTCTCATTAATATGTATACCATCGATTGCCGTTGCGACGTAATTCGAAATTCAAAATCTACGCATGGTTCACGGAGGATTGCATTCGTCTTACCCATGTCACTCTCGTATCCTCTTTGTTTAGGTTGGTGGGTTAACTTGTGGTGTTTTCTCTCTCTCATTCAAACACAAGACCCAAGTCGTCGTTGTTGCCGTGGTGGTGGAACAACAACTCTACAACAAAGTACTGCTCCCCGCAAAAAGCAGTTGAACGCTCATACGGCAGAGAGGACCTTGAACAAGGCCGCAACAATCATGCCATCGACCATCGTTCGACTTTCAGTGCCGCTGGAAGAAGCTTCCAATGTGGCTGGATGGGACGAGACGATTGATGGCCTTTGGTCTCATGCTGCCAGCGCTAGGACGTCCATTTGTACTCATGCTCTAGCTCACCAGCACTCTGTCTACGGGATTCGTTCGGATGTGATTGACTTTCCCTCATCATCAAATGATTCCTCTTTCCTGTCTCACAACTCCGACTGGATCTCGTGGAAAACATCCCTCGCCCCTCATCGTGTGTGCCAAGTTGTCAGCAATCGAAAAGGATCTCTCCTTGCTGTCGCTTTGGACAATGGTACTCTTTCTGTCTTGAGAGGTTCAGATGGAGTTGTTCTTGCTACAAGAAGAGTGGCACCGGAGGGTACCTCTCTGCCTCCCACGCTCGCCTTTGTTTCGAACCCCATGGCACATGCCACCTCACCGGATGCACTCTTGATTTTGCCTCCCGAGGATGGACCGCCCATTCTTGTCTCCAATATGCAAGGAGATCGTTTGAATTCTGTGGACTCACCTGGTGTTGTAGCCGAGGCTGCTCGCAGCATGGGCTTGCATGCACTTCGCCTAGATGGTTGCGATGACATTCGTGCTATTCAAGGGTTGATCCTTCCACCTTCTGGGGAAGATGATGGAAAGATGCTTCGTTTGGCAGTGGTTGATGGGAACGGTCAGCTTGCTGTTTACGACTATGCGATCCAAGACGAGCCTTCCAAACCTGTTTTGGTGCAAAGGGAGGTTGATTTGGGAATTGCGGATTCCACTGACATGGACATTGATTTGGATGTAGGGTTGCGGGTACAGTCTTACGTTGCATCCTCAGATGTATCTACATTGAGTAGCTTCTTGCTGCTAAGCTTGTCCTCTCCAGACCAAACCAAGCTATGTTGGCTGGATTGGCAATCACTCGACCTCAAATGTCAATATAAACTCCGATCTGACAGGAGTGCTCCAACCAAGCGACCGCGACTATTGGCTCTGGAGCCCATTCCTTCCATTTCGAACTCGGAATCTGTTGCGCTTGTAGCTACCATCAAGTTCTTTGACGAATCTACCAGAGTCGAGGCAAGGCTTATACAAGCTTCTATCAGCTCCGTCTTTGGTGACATCGGCCTTTCGGATCCCCATGATGCCTACACCATCCCAGTCCCTGTTACAGTGGAATCTATCTCTATTGCTTCTGTTTCAGAAACTTTGCCCTACTCTTTTAGATGCACGACATGGTCCGGAGAGTCAAACTATGAGTCGTTTGCATACCTAGTATCCACCACAAGGGGGTCGGTTGGATCTGTGAGGCTTCATTGCTCCAAACAAAACTTTGCTGCCGCAATGGAAGATATTGAAAACTGTGGTGCTGAATATTTGTCCAATGATACCTTTGGTCGTTTTCATCCAGCAGAAGTTGCTCTTCGCCGATGGGAACTTGTGCTGAATCAAGGCGTCACTACCGACGAGGCGAAAGAAGAAGCACACCAGTGCCTTCAGCTGCAAATCTTGGGTGCCATTTCAGGGAAACAATTTGGTGAATATCCTCTCAAAGCCTCGCTTGGCAGAATTCTGCGCTGGCCGGACAGCCATGCCATAAAGCGGAATCCTTCTCTTGCTGAAGTGGTGCAAATCTTGGGTGATGTCTCTACCTCTTTGGTATCTGTTGCCGACGAACTTCCAGACTCTCTGAATTGCCAAAAGAAGTTGGCGGCAATTCAAGAACGATTGGTCGTGTTGGAGTATCTTCAACATCTATTGGAAAGCCGTGATCCCCATAGTTTGGTCTTGGACCAAGAACTTGCGTCCATTCGAACCTTCAATGACCTGTTTTCTGTTTTGGTGAACAAGGGAATTTTCAACATTGCAGAACGAATGTGGATATCTACTGTTCAAACCAAATTGTCCCCAGAGGCTATGGTTTCCGCATTCCTCACAATATCTTCCAAGACAAGTCCCCGCAAATATGCAGGACTTTTGTCTGACATTGTTTTCCCTAGTCTCAGTATTAGTCATGAAATGCTCCCGCTGTTGCTATCATGGGCATGCAAAATGGCTGACCAGTACGATAATATCAACGAAGAGAACTCTAATACACTGGATGACGCCATCTTCCTGTTGGAACTCTGCGAACGTGCAACCAAGGACCTGCGCCTTCGAGTCCATTCCTCATATGCCATGTATTCCCCATTCATTGAAACGTCGGAAACCAAAAGAAGGAAGATTGATCACCAGGCGAAGGCATCTATTGCGACTTCTAGCTTGACCGACATCAGTACACTTTCTGATGCATCACAACTGGACATTGGGATTTCTCGCCCAACAAACACCAGAAAAGTTGGAAGTGGTTTTGAGAGGCCAAACCCCACCATATTGGATATGGGAAGGCTTCAAGGAGGCGCCAAGAAGGCTTGTTTCGGCATAAATGCCACTTTGCGTGGAGAAGCAATTGACGAAACCGAGGAAACAGTCGAAACCAAGTTAGCTTCCGCCAGAAGCTTGAAAGAAGCCCGTGCAATTGGCTTAGACCCACGAACTGTCAGTCTTGCATCTTTTTCGCAGTGTGGTGGTTCACAGCATATTGTCAAATTGCTGGTTCAGAAGTTCTCCCGTTCATCTACTACACATGCTGGCCGTGTTGATAATCTCTGTAACATCGTTCGGCCATTTTGCGCCAACACTGGCACTGACTTTGACGAGGCTCTGATTTCGTATGCACAGGAACAATGCCGTGGCAAAGATACAAGCAAAGCAGCAATTGAGGAATCAGCTTCCATTGCCCGATGTGGAATGGTGGCTCGAACAAAGTGTGAAGTTACCCTCATTGCTCTGCGTGCTGCTTTATTTTGCCGTTTTTCGCCCCCATGGCTTTCCGAATTATCAAATGAAGCTCTTGAATGGGCCGCCGGTGACTCAAATCTTCGTTCCGAGCTTGAAGAAGCGTCGAGACTACTACGAATCGACGAGATTGTAGGTCGCTATTGCGGTGAAGGGGCAAAAGAGCTTTTCCACGTCGACAACCCCCGTCATGCCATGAGGCTTTTGGAGTTTGTGACAACTCACTTCCAGCATAAAGCCACTCTTCCAGATGCGCTTAGCTTATGTGAGGCTTTTGCTCATCTATCAAGAGAGGACGCATGCACGCGTGTAATCCAAAACGCAATCATTCATGGGGATCAACTACGATGTGGAGCACTTCTTGAAGACTCCTACCAATACAGCTGCGAACTTGGAATGGCCACTTTCTCTAAGGTGGTTGCGTTCTGCTTGGATGAAATTGAAAAAGATGTGTCGCGAGGAGCAGTGGCATGTGGGTTGAGACTCGCTGAGATTGCTCTGACCAAGATGCAACTCCATGCCAGCAACGGCAAAGAGGGCTTTTCGACCAGTCATTACGATGAGAGCACTTTGGAAATTTTGGTAGAAGACTTGCGACGCCTGAAGGCTTTGAGGGACGATCACGGTCTTTCCCTGTCTTTGCTATCACTCCGTTCCCCCCCAAAAGTAATCAAGATTGCCACTTCGTTTTGCTCTTCCTTGGTGGCTAAATCCGTGGCCGGCGAAGCGCAGGACTTGCCTCATGCAGTTTCCCAAAGCAAACGAGCGCTAGCCGAGATTTCCACTACATCTGGATTATCTCTGAACACTCTATGGTTTGCTGCAGTCGGATCGAACGCATGTAAACTGGCCTTGAAAGCTGATGAGAATGAGGCCTTGACTCTACTCTCGGACCTTGGTATCTTGGATGAGTTGTCTGATATGCTGGCTTCTCGCTCTTGCCTCTCTGTAGCGCTCTCCTTGTGCCACAAGGCCTCGATGGCAGGTTCGGACGAAGTGAAGACCCTTGGTCAGTCAATGAAACATATTGTGAGGGCATTGGCATTGCTGCAAGACCATGTTGTGCCGAAATGCCCACCATCGATCCTTCAGAAAGTGATGCTTGTTGTCGAAGTTTGTGAGTTAGCGACACACACTCTTTTCCGTTCTGACGAAGGTCTGGGCGAAGAGCTAGACGAGTTCAGAAAGCGCATCATGCAGTTTAAATCAAAGCAATCGAACCTCCCTTCACTGGCTAATGGAGGAAGTTACTCGGAAAGTACCAATGTTGCAAGACCAGCACTACATCCAACCTGGTACGTGGGAGACGGTTTGCTTCTTCCACCCCAAGAAACTTTGGGCAATGTGTTGCAATACTGTCGTGAAGCCTTGAATAACACTTCACAATGTGACGCTTTCCTGAGTATGCACGAGTTTTTGTGCAAACGTGGTTCCTACAGTTTGTCACTAAGACTGTTGACTGTTGCTTCGGCACAACACATGTGCGCTGCTGCATTTGAGCCCTCGATTGGTTCCATTGATGAATCTTTCACAGCTAACGTGGTGAATCTTGCAGAACGATCCGTTGGAGGTACCGGTACAGGAATCACTAGTGGCGTAGTAGATTCTCAACTGGCTGTATCCACGCTCTTGACTCTGCCCCTCAAAACGGCTTTCAAAGTCTTTCGGTCTACGCTTCCAGCTGCAATCTCAACCAGGGCTTTCGATCGAGTAATGGCACTTGCCAACATTGGAATTGCTGCCGGAAATGGCGACATGGTTGGACTGTCATCCCTGCATCAATGGAAGCGACAAACCAAGTTCGTACAACAGTGTCGTACTTTGGCGCTACGTGCTTATTGGTGGAAAGTGCTCCAGAACCACAGGGTACTCTTTGATCCTCACAGTTTCCAAGATCCTGACCAGGGAACGACAAGCCAGGTCAAATCGGGCAACCAATACGTGGAGTCTTTGATACCAAGTCTGATTCAAAGTCTTCACAAGTCCCAACACTCACCGGACGCCGTTGTAAAAATTTCCGTCGAGTTTGCCGAAGCATTCTCTATTCGAAGATCACTGCCAATTCAGGCATTTATGGAAATTCTACTTGTCAGTGAAGGTGACACAATGGCGTCGCCAACTGCTGGCGATGATGTACGTTTCAAGTTTGGCATTTTGCAGGGGATTGTTTCAACGCTTCTTCGGCAAATATCTTCTTTGACAGAGAGAGTGCATGTGCTTCGAAAGTGTATCTCTCTACTCGAGGCGAAGGGCAGTGCATGCGAATACGAGCGTCTTGCTGTGGTGTTTTCACTGTATCAGTCCGAAGTTTTGTCCTTCCTGGAGAACAAGGAACTCCACAAAGACGACGTGAAGAAGATGTATATTTCCGAACTTCGATTGGTTGAACGAAGACAGGATGCTCTAACAATTCTTTCCTGGTTTTACGACCGAAACGATGAGTTCACAAGACCTGCTTTTTCGAGTTTTTTCCGCCCTCTGCCTAGTCAGTTGGGGGACCTTGACAGTGCTCAACAGGAGAAATACGGGCTTGATCGCATTTTAGGAATGTCGAATGAAATCATGTTTGATCCCCTTAGGCCGTTAGAGGAGGTACTTTCTTCCAAGAATGGAAATGCTAACGCTGCCGCCTTGGCGACACTATGTTTTCCATTGGGAATCCCTCGTGGATTTGTTCATGCAAAATGTTTGGTGGCACGCTTCCAAAAGTCTCAAGAGCTAGGTGTTGCAATGCCATCTTTCGAGAATGATGTTTTGCCCATCCTTGCTCGACTCGAAGGCACCGAGGATGTGGCAAACTTGGCGGAGTGGTGTGCCTCCATGTATTCCTACAAGAATGAAGACAAACTACGTTGCATTGATCATGCAATGACTCTAGCGGTGAAGACATCATGCGCCGCCGAAGCATACCGTGGTCCAAACGCTGAAGAAGTTTCGGCGCGGGCACTCGACCGAGTAAAGCGAATCGACGTAGCGAAAAACTTGCTTGCAGACAGATTGTCGATTTCTGCGATTCTAAACTCCGCGGGGGTCACTGATCAAGAAAGTGGGGTTTTGAGAGGCATTCTTGACACAGTGATGTCAAAACTTGATGACGAGATCTGGTCAAAAGATGCCTTTGTTCCAGAGGAGTTCGTGGAGCTCTTTCTCCGAGAGGCATCGAATGCGGCAGCAAAGTCGAGCTTGTGTACGTCTAGGGCGATTTCAGTGGGACAGTTCCGAGAACTGTCATCAATCGTTTACAGAGCTTGCAGGTCAGTTGCAGACAAATATTCTCATGTACAAGTAGGTCTAATCGCAAGGCGATTGGGACGACACTGGTTGCTCTATGGAGACACAGATGATTCTGCATCCACTGAGGGTGCTTTCACATTGACAAATCCGCCTGGGATTGCAAGTTCTGATGCAAACCGCAGTGTTGCAGATATTCTTCCTGACATTGACGAGGATGACACCATAAATTTTGTGATGGATTTGGGAGCCTTGCAAAGTACAAGTTCGGGTTGGAATGTTGGACAAAATCCTACGAGTAGTGGCCGAACAACGGATGCAGCAGCAGGTCGACTGACCTCTGAAGAGGAACCTTCTGCCACAATGGCGCGGGGCTGCATTCGCGAGGTATCCGAGTACGCCAGTCAGAAGTCATCCCTCCGTGTTGCATTTGTGATGAGCTTCATTGAAACTGAATCTCTGACAAGCACTCCAAAAGCAAATGACGAAAACGAAGCCCCAAATCAAAATCAGAAATCCACTTCCCGTCGTCTGCTATCGAGACTCTCGACGAAAGGGAAAGTAAAGAAGGAGGAATCACTGCTGCAAAGCAGCTCGGAACTGCTTCGGATTGTGTTCGCAAACTCTGTTGGACCAGACTGGGTACTTCAAGATCCTGATGTTTCCATGAGTTCCAGGCACGCCCCCGATGGGACAGGCAGAACCGCTCGTAGTGTCACTTTTGCAATGCGTCATCGTGCTTTGAGAGCAGCTGCAATCCTCTGTCCCCAGAAAGCGATGGAACACATTATTCAAAGCGAGGAATTAATTGATTCCAGCGTGTCAATGAACAATTGCGCTTTGGCAGCTTTTGTGGCCAAAGAGATTGAAGAAATGGGGTTACCACTTCCCCACTCAGATATCGTTCAATTGTCTGCAATTCATTTCCCTTCATATGCACGTACGCTATGGAGGCACCACCGCGACGAGCGGCATTCCAAGGGAAGAGTACTACTGTTGATTGTGGAAATGTACCTGAAGGAGACAGTTTCTGACCCAGGATTTGTGGTACAAGTTTTGCGAGAACTCCAACGCTCTAACTTGCATCGGAGCTTACTCATGGCACTTGAATGTGTACGATGCTACGTTGAGAAGGCAGATTCTCAAGTTGCAAGATGCTTCATCCAAGATGTCGGAGATGATGTCAGTTCAATTACACATCAGCTTCTCATTAGAATATTGCATGAACTGCGGTCACAGTCACAAAGCTCAGCGGAGAAAGCTATCGAGTACGACAATGACTGGACTGTATCCTTGCTTGTTGGGATCATGGAAGGGTTATCAGAGTCCAAGTCTTGTCGCGACGTTTTCCGGCCGGAGGTCGAACAACTTCTTTGTGGTGACATCAAGGGTGAATATTTGAATACCGACACTGTTGCTCGTTTGGAGCGATTCTTGCACCGACGGTCAGATATTGCATGTGACACTGAGCAGCCTGTACCAGTCACTAAAAGTGCCTCGATAATTGCTGCTCTGGACGAAATGGAGAGCATAATTTCTAGGCAGTGAATATATTATCCTGTGCTAGGCCCTGGTAGTAACTATATATTTATACGATCATTGCAGAACATCGCAGTTCAAGTAGGTTGTCAATGATAAGGTCCACAGTTGACCCAATTGCACTGGCAAGGTCTTCTTGATCAACCAGAGACAAGTCTGCGAACTGCATCACCACATTTCCGTCGATGACTCCCTTCTTTCTATCGTTACTCCGACATCCACCCCTGCGCGGAGATCTCCTGTAAAGACGCCAAGCCCTGCTGCTCAAAGCACAATCGCTTTCAAGAGCGTTGACAATCACACTCTGCAATGCCGTCAACCTCCAATAAACTGGTTCACTCAACGGAAGTATCGCGCCGTAATCACCATCTGTCGTTCCGAAGTGAACTCCAAGCCGTTGGTCATCGTCCGTCCGCCCGAAGAAAGTGTCCTGTTGCTGCAATGCAGCGATAGTGCTAGAAGGAGTCGCACTGTTTATAAGCAGGCTCGACCTACAAAAGTGACTCTGCATGTCAATTGTTTGGGAGCCCAAATGATAATCGGCTCGTGTTACAAGTTTGTTTCCTCCTCGAGCCGCTGGGTCATTTGGCGCATATTGAAGAAATTGCAGATTTTGCCTGTCGTCATGACATACCATATCTAGTGACCCACCTCGGCTCAACAGGCCTGTAGCATACACTGGAATTGGGTCATAGTCTTTCGCGAGCAATGTGAGTGAATTGTCTGATTCTCTCCAAACCAGGAAGTAGATCGAATCGTAGGCATCGGATAACACAAAGAAATTTTTGAACAGCTTGATATCGAGGATATGCATTGTCGCCCTAAAAAAACCCACTTGGGTGAGTTTGTCATTCCCCCACTGCTCCACGTTTACATCCGCACCGGCACCAATAATCATTCGATTTTTTCCTTCACTTGACAAGCAACTCAATGAATTTACCGGACCGTGGAAGATCTTTTTCTCGTAAACGAAGTTCAGTTCTACCTCTGCTGTGGAATTGGGTTTTGTTAGCTTAAGCAGCACCACCCTCCCCTTCGAGCTAACATCCTCCCCATCTTTGTCGACAATCCCAGTACCAACAGCTATGAACATGCGGCTCTCAAGGTCTTCATCCACAATTTCGGCGGAGGTACCTGGTTCTGCTTTGAACTAAGATCGGAGCATAATTAGAGGAATGGTTATCCCACAAAAGAGAACTTGGAGAAGAAACTTACCTCACTCAAGGACATCACTTGCATCGAAAGGCCATATTCAAACTCATCAAGCTCAAACGAGTCTACCACAACCCACCCATTGGCAGCATCAACAATCCATAAAGAGTACGCTGATTTCTGAACCGGCGGGGCACCTCCTAGCGATGTCTCCACTTTGAAACAATCTTCCCTTTCTATTTCTTCAACCCATTCCTGTTCGATATCAAATCCTCCTAGGTCCGCCTCAACTTGTCGTTTGATCTTTGCACTTTCTTTCTCTTCGGCCAGTTGATGACGTTCTTCCTCTGTTAAGCCATCATTGTTTAAGTGACTCATGTCCTCCTCTATTTCACGTGAAACAAGCACAGCAAACAAAGGTCGGGACCCACAAACATTCACATCATCGATGTACTGAATTTTCCTCACAGTGACTCCCATCGGAATTTTCTCGATGAAGAATCCTCCACCTGGAATCATGCCATGAGTCGTGGACAGATTTAGAATGCTGATGAAGCAGAAATGTGAGATGGATAAAATTCCCAAGCCAAGGTACTGGTGTCAACTTATCCTTACCCATTGAAAACAGTGAGTCTTTGGCTTCCGACCCGACCAACACGCTCATGAAGTGTCATGCATCCAGATTGGTTCTTGGACCCTCCCTGCAAGTGAAACAAAATTAGAAAACAGCAGAACGTTGATGAGACTGAACCCGTAGATACGTACGATGACACCACTGCAAAAGCCAGAAACCGGGCGATCTTTTGAGCCAGCAGGGGCAGCATGACGGCATCGATGGGCAAGGATTGTAGGGTTCCCCCGCTCTGCGACAAGCCATAGTGGTTGTGAAGTTGCCGAAAACAGGCCGTCTTGACCGGAAACTTTTGAAAACCTGAATAACCGATTATGTCGGAAGCCTCCAGCAACATCTTCGCTTGCCTGCTTGACTATACCCTTTCGACGTAACTTCAAAAAGTGTTTGGCTTGTTCTTTGCTTGGCCGACAAGGGCATTTCAGAGGTACCCTACGGAGAGCTCGAGGAACTGCACCGGTTCCTGTGTCAGCTTTGTAGAGCATGACATCACCGTCGGAAGTCTCAACCGCCAGACAGAAAACTGTTGGACCATCAGAGACTCCATCGATTAGTTCTGATGGCCCGCAAGAGAAAAACCTCAACTCGCTTGTTTGTACCTTGTACTGACGGGGCTTCCGATGAGTTTGTCCTCCTTGGGCTGATTGGGCAAGCAGAGAAACACCATGACCACAACCATGGCTGGTCCATACTGGAACCGCATTCTGGCCTGGAGCAAGCTCCTCCAACTCATATACCTCCAACATTCCGGATTGGTGAACCAATCCAACGAGCCAAACTTTGGTATCGGTATCTAGTGTGCGATGCCCATCCACCCCTTCACTGTTTGTGTCGTCGGCACTGTCATTTCCCCCGTATAATTCGGCATCATCCTCGTCAAAATTGTCAGTGTCAGACTTGACGCTGGCGCTGGGTGTATTTGTGTCTTTCTGGTCAGAATCCACCCCAGCGTCTCGAAACATCGAAATGGGTGCCCTGAATACATCCACGGCTGTGATGGTACCCCAAGCATAGAACTTTTCTTCTGCACTCAATTCTTGGTCATCCATATCCATTGGAACATCAGGTTCGAATGAGAAGCCTTGAACACCTCCGCTGTCAGAAAGCGTAATGACTTTGGCCTCCCCCGTCGACAATGTGTAGGCCAGGACAACATTCTCGTTGTCTTTGACAATGGGTGCGACTGATCTAATGGATTCCCCTTCAGGTACCGGCAATGGAATGTTCATTTCAATTTCCAAGCTTCCCGTTTTGTCACTAACTACCAGGAAGGCATATGAGGGTGCCTGATCATCAACTTTGACACATACAAGGAGAACAAAGGTATCTCGATTCCGATCGGCAGCGGCCAAAAGTTCGCAGGATGCAAACAATGCTCGGAGTTCCATCGATGTCCAATCACTCATGTTCACTTCTTCGAGGCTTTGGCCAGTTGGACCGTTCTCTAATCGGAGAAAGCGAGTTTTGTCACTCATACTCAGTAACACCAAACCACGTGATGGGAGATTGAACATGGCCTTGGCGTTAACGCAGTCTTCCTCAGCAACAATGGTCCGATCATCCCTTCCTGGCACAGTGACAACGGCGAGACCTCCTGAAGACCCATACCCACATGGGTATACATAACCAGTGGCTCCTATCGTTGGTGCAGTGCCACTAGAAGTGGTTGTTACGGCGGTTGGCCCATTGGAGAGAGGGCCGAGGCAGCCAGGTCCCAACGGGCCCAAGCCCGTTACTGCATCCAACACGGCCAGGGAACGCACAACAATTAGCTGACTGAGACGCGCTCTTTTCCGGTTGTTTTCGGTTTCAGTTTCTTCGTCATCACTTGGTGGGACAACATCCGGAGCTTTGCTGGTATCATCCGTGGTTGTTGGCGCATACAGAGCCTCCTCCTCCATTGAAAGAATATGTTCCATTGGACCACTCTCGTTTTGGTCGCCTTTAGCTTTTGTTAGGAAGCCTGGCTCTTTTTTCATTGCTTCGGCAACCGTTGTCTCCTCCAAAGCAAAGCACAACAGAGTCGAGTCTCCAAGTCGACTCCCGACCCACAAGAGACCTACATCCAGTGTGGCCACGTTGTTGAGTTTGCCAGTTTTGTCCAGTAACTTTGACCCGAAACGTGCTGAATTTGCCTTCCCCATTGGAAATGCCCGAACGTTGGCAACTTGGCCCAGTCCCCCAACCGTATGGAAGAGAGGCAACATAGACCATGCATTTGTCTTTTGCAAAAGATAAACTTGTCCAGATCTGAGCACCACAAAAGCGGTTGTGTCAGTGACAAACGCGAAATCCGCACCATCCAATGCAATCGCAAGTCGAGGAAACGGCCAGGGATTTGCAGTGGGAGCAATGGTAGAAGGGGCAGTGGTCATTGCCCATCCGTTGGTTGCCAATACCTGTTCCAACTGTCCAGTATTACTAACAGCAACAATCGAGTTCACGCACTGAACAACACATCCATGTGTTCCTGTCGCATGGACATTGATAGCATCCGCTGGAACTTCAATACTCCACAACACCGCAGAACGTTCATGCTCAACTGTTAGAGCGATCGCGGTCAACATCAATCCGTTTTTGCAGCTACCTTCCGGTCGTCCCAACCGACCAGGCCATGTTTGTCCTGTTTTGGGGTTAGAGTGCAGCAAGACCAACGTAGGTTCAGAATATCCCGGTAGGAAAGTGCTGTTGTAAATATCCCCGAACCCAGTGATGATCGAAGTGTTGTTTGGACTAGAAGTATCTTCCGTGGGTTTTAGAGTTTGGAGTGGTAAGATGTATGGCTGAGCAGTCGTCCATCCACTATGCTCCCAAGTCAGTTTGAGACAAGCAACAGCCACACCTCCACCCAATGCAACAGCCAGGGTTGCTGATTTGTGAGAAACCTGGTGCAGCGAGGCAGTAAGGTCCTGCTCCAAAGGGGTAGTGGCTCCGTAGGAAACTTCTTGCAGTGCCATGGACAAATCCACCAAACTAGTTGCCTCCAATAGTTCTGGCGTAACTGTAACAACTGCTAGTCTTGGATTTCCAGCAAAGCCAACCACGAGGGAATCACCACCCTTGGGAGAACGGAGGGTATCAAGGAAACAAACACTCCCGGCCAGATTTGGATACTTGCGATGAATAAGAAGCTTGCCAGTAGTTTTTTCTACCTTGTAAATTGTCAATGTTGATCCTTGGGCTGTCACCAAGTCCGG
Source organism: Nitzschia sp. Nitz4 (assembly GCA_013372465.1). Taxonomy (NCBI): domain Eukaryota; phylum Bacillariophyta; class Bacillariophyceae; order Bacillariales; family Bacillariaceae; genus Nitzschia; species Nitzschia sp. Nitz4. The sequence goes on along the minus strand of WXVQ01000043.1, from coordinate 66,700 downwards.
GGTTTGCGCATTGAACCCAGAAATGTTGGCCCACGTGGAATACTCGGCTCCAGCGTTGCCCTCCCAAACATTCAACACGCAGGGATGTACGGGCTTGGCATTCTGACCAGACATGGCAACAGTGAATTACTCCTCGTGGAGTCCAAAAAAGGCAGTCACCCAAGCTCTAGAAGCAGCTAGAACTCTTGCTACAGTGAATGCCACCAGGTGGGTCAAGTAGTAGTGTCGTTGGGTGTCTCGATCCTACTTTGCCTCCGTCGTCCGATGCGCTACGGCGTACAGACGTCGGGTTGGCAACAGCAAGGCCAAAGTCGTGTGACACTTTTTCTCTGGAAACAGGCAACTTTTCCTGGTGTATTCACTTTCTGAAACTACTTTAGTATTATCAGGTAAAACAACGACAATGATGCCCGCTAGTAGGAAGCTATTTTTACTGGAGCAAAAGTAGTATCCTCAGTTACTTGGGGCGGGCAAAAGTTGAAACCATTGTCCAACCGAGCAAAAGTTCCGCTACGGGGACTCGAACCCCGGTATCCTGCGTGAAAGGCAAGTATGCTAACCACCTACATCATAGCGGAAACATTATCTGCCTGTAAGGGCGACGGGAAAAAATAAAGAAAGGAGCGTGAGCAAAAGTTTCCGCTACGGGGACTCGAACCCCGGTATCCTGCGTGAAAGGCAAGTATGCTAACCACCTACATCATAGCGGAACACGGCTGAAGGCGGCAAAGAAGTGGGGTACATATAGTATAGAACAGGGGGGACCAATCAGAATCTCCCACCACTCCAGGTCGATGAGTGACCAAAAGGTCGACCTCTAGAAAAATCCAGATTCAGGTTGAGCGATATAGACCCGACATTCTAGTCTCTACATGCACTCAGAAAGACTGTTCTAGAGTTCCCATCGCATAGTATGTCCGTCCAATGTTACCCAAGAAATATTGTAGTAAGCGAACCTCCTATCACTGGAACCGGTATGATGGTACTAGGATCTGTTATTGGTTATTTTACACCTTGGTCTTGTTCCATCCTCGTGGCATATTCTCGGGTCCAAACTTCTTGCGCATCATCAAGTTGGTGCTCCTTCTCTCGTGTGTCTGCAGGGACTCGTCGTCTTTGGACAATCTAGACTTCATCCATGCTCGTAGCTTGTTGATTTTGGAAGGAAGCTTGCCGTCGGTTTCTTGTCCGGCTGCTGATGGATCGTCTCCATGCTGTCGACTTTCAAACTTCTTTACGCCATCATGGTCCTCTGCATCGTTTCCATATTGGAAGCTCACGAGGTCCATGTCATCGAAAGAGACTCTGGACATCCTTCGTGGTTGTTTCATCTTCTTTCCGTCTCCAGCAGCGTTTTGGGCCTCCTGTTCATCAGACATGCCTCGCTCCAACGCGTCTGTTACACTCCGCACCACCGTTTCTTTGTACACTTTGGCAATCTTCCGGGGTTTGGGTGTGCGGTTCAAGTATTGTTCGGATTGCTCTTTGAGAACAGCATAAATAGAATGAATCTTGAGATCCCGAATCCTCTCTGCTTCCACTGGCAATTTGCACTCCAATCCACGAAAGCAATGGTCGGGTTCGTTTTCTAGCGTCCCGAACTGGGCCATGAGTTTGACTGTGCTTCGATTGACAGCCAACATTTGAGCGTATTCATCTTTCTGGTACCAAACAGCTTGAGATTCGGTGGGTGTATACAAGCCCCGAGCCGGCACTTCTATTGTAGAAGTGGATTCTAGATCAAACTTTACTTTGGAATGGGGCCACTCCTCTTCTACTTCGTCTGGGATATCATCCGTGGCGGTCGTACTCTCTGCCTTTTCTTCGGCTTGTTGTCTCGCAATCTCCTCCAAAATAAAGTCGTGATACATGGTTTCGTGGTTGTTTTGCTGCAAAATCCAAAAAGGGTGGAGGTGACACCCTTGTTGGGGCTCGTTGAAAAAGAATGGGCTTCTTTGCCAAAGTTTGGATGATGCCGTGATAAAAAGGTGTGGAGAAGTTTTCCCCTGTTCACGTCAAGAGGGGTTTTGAATAGCGTTAGAAACAAGATTACGTACAAACGTCAGTAGGACAACTCCCCATGGACATATTGCCCAGTAGAGTACGGCCCTTGCTTGACAAGTAGTAGCAATACACGAAACAACAACATGTGCCTTGGAAGGAAACGACTCGCAAGAATGGCGCGGGTTTGTTGGATGGCATCGTAGTGTTTATATGTAAGACATTATCACTACGACCGTCGGTGGTAGAAGAGTGCTGTAACGAACCACTGTGACATAAGCTGAGAAGCTTAACCGGTCATGCCGGACATCTTGGGTGCAACAAGCATTTCCGCAACAAACTATTTGACTCCTTTGAACCGAATCACCTCATCTCATTCCTGCCACGCGTCACAAAAAGTTGGAGACGACCCAAGGATCGACGGTATGAGGTAACGTACGATACTCTCATCATCACCACCACCACCAACCATTCACGGACGCAGCCAACCAACACCACGTACCTTTTTCCTTTCGCGGTCGTTCGTACTCACTGACTCGGTAGTAGTAGAGACGATTGAAACAAGGCATCCGTTTGCACACCAAGTCTATCAGTTGCGTCTGACGGTTCTTGCCACGAAAATGGGGTTGGGGGGTTTCCTCGTGTGGATCCTTCTGGTGTTCACAGCTCCATCCTCGACGCTCTCCTATGCGTTGGCATCGGCGCTTCCCACAGGCCCATTCTTCAAAGGAGAGTTATCGAGAAGAAAATGGGGTTTGCCCAAACAACTTGACAATGTACAGCTTTCTCAACCATCATCTTGGTTTCGAGGAGGACAACAGACTACTAATCTACATACAACATCTCCTCTTTGGACCAACCTAACGGAAGGTGCGCCAACGAAACGGCCTTCGCCGTCCATCCAACAAACAGCAACAACATCAGCGACACAACAGGACGACCACAGATTCCAGTGGTCCCGAGAAACACTTGCGGATGTCGATGGATTTATTGAACCCATTTGTCGGGAAGATCATACTGGTTCTCGCTTTTCCTTGTTCCCCATTGAACACCCCGATCTCTGGAACATGTACAAACAACATGTCGCCTCCTTTTGGACTGCGGATGAGATCAACCTTTCTACGGATATTGTGGACTGGCAAGAGAATCTGACTGACAATGAACGGCACTTCATTTCCATGGTCCTGGCCTTTTTTGCGGGAGCCGATGGGATTGTCGTCGAAAACCTGGCCGAACGCTTTTGCCGTGAAGTGACCGTTCCGGAAGCACGATGCTTTTATGGATTCCAAATGGCCATGGAAAGTATCCATCAAGAGACCTACTGTCTCCTCATTGATACCTACATTACCAATCAGAAAGATCGAGAAGTTCTCTTTTCGGCACACACCAGTGTCCCCAGTGTCGAAAAGAAGGCGCGATGGGCGACACGGTACATCGGATCGGATGCATCGTTTGGGGAGCGTCTCGTAGCTTTCGCGGCGGTGGAAGGTATCTTCTTTTCCGGAGCCTTTTGTGCCATCTTTTGGTTGAAGAAGCGGGGTCTCATGCCAGGTCTGACCTTTTCCAACGAGCTGATTAGTCGGGATGAAGGACTCCACTGCTCCTTTGCTTGCCATTTGTATTCCAAACTGGAACGAAAGCTTCCGGAAGAATCGATACATCGACTGATTGGTGAGGCTGTGGAGGTAGAAAAGGGCTTTGTCTGCGATGCACTCCCCGTGAGTCTGATAGGCATGAACAAGTCGCTCATGTCGCAGTACATTGAGTTTGTGGCCGATCGGCTACTCAAAGACTTGGGATACCGCCCACTGTTTGGCAGTAAGAACCCCTTTGATTGTAAGTACAACATGATACTGTGTAGCATCCGTGCCTGGAACGTTGAATCTCATCTCACGCAATACTCTTGTCCGTGCTATATACTCTATACTCCTACCCTACCCATGCCTTATTCACAGGGATGGACATGATTAGCTTGGAAGGCAAAACGAACTTTTTCGAAAAGCGTGTTGCCGAATACCAAAAGAGTGGCGTCATGGCATCTGCCGATCAACCCAACGCCCATTGCGGCGGCAATCTCAACTTTGAGGCTGACTTCTAGAATCAAGAGGAATGGACATCTCATTCAGGGGACAAAACCAACATCACGCTACCTACCATCATAACACTTACAATAAGAATTCTGCTGTACCTTTACCAAGTACAACGTGCTATCAGTATGTTGTCATGCATTCCTGTAGGTAGTAGTGCATGACTTGAATGGGCGAGTGTGGGCACTAGCCCTACCACCAACATGTACAACTAGAAAGGGAACTATGGAGTTGCTGTGCACGGTACGAGTATGTGTAAACCCAAGCTACGACAAACACTACTACTACCATGAACTCGAAAGTTTCTGCAATTGTTTTTTTATTGGTGTGGATAGAGTAGTCTAACGATACGATTTTTGGAATCGGGCACGGGCACTGCGTCCTCCATACTTCTTGGGCTCGCAGCGACGAGGATCACTGACAAGAAGAGTTCTGTCATATTCCACAAGGGTCTTTCGCAGTTGGTTCTTGGACTCCTCGTCGACGAACTTGGCGTGGTAGGCAACGATGGACTTGGCAATGGCAGCGCGGATGGCGTAAATTTGTGCGGTGATACCTCCTCCCTTGACTCGGATGCGGATATCCAAATTGGAGAACTTCTCTTGTCCAACGATCAAGACAGGCTCGAAGACCTTAAGGCGGAGAACCTCGGGTTGGATGTTCTCAATAGGTTGCCCATTGACCTTGATCAATCCCCGCCCTTGCTTGGCAAAGGCAACAGCGGTAGCTGTCTTCTTCCTGTGAGTTTTTGGGAAAAAGGAAAACGCGTGTCAGCATGATGATCTACAAAAACAACACACACAGATGCATGGATGGATAGCTGCTTAGATGGAGGTAGAGGTTGGAAGCAGCGACAGCGACAGGGACGGGGACAGGCAACTCCCAGAAGCCACGCCCCCACCAACCAATCCCTGACAGAACTCCAGCAGCCAAGCCAAGAAATCCCTCCTCTTTCCACCTCGATAGCGTCAAACAACAACCGACTACAGCAGGTAAAACTACATCGAACTCACTTTCCGAAAACTTGAACAGAGTTTACAGGGGCCATGGTGAAAGGTGCAGTGGAGATATTGGTCCGTAGCAGCAGTGTACGTATTAGCAACCGAGGGACCGCCAGAGCTTTCTCTCGGCTCACGTCCGCCCAGCGTCTGGCCGAAGTGCGATTGTAGTAATGAGATAACCATTAACGCCGGGTATCGTGCTGGGTGGTGAAGTACCCGAATTCCAGATTCCCTAGTTGTGTGACGTCATTGTACCTCCACAACAAACCACAACCACTTCCACAACAACTCCAGCCCTCGGCCGTGAAGATGACCGCAACACGATGAATACAACCTCCTGCAGCAATCCCTCAAATATTCGTCATGCAGAGAAAAGACGCACGGCGACTTGTCGTTTCGCCGATCGAGTCGCTCAAGTCTCGGTCGATCACTATCGACGGGTCGTCCCTCCCTTGGAACAACTAGAACAAACATGTGTGTCCACCATTGTGGCTCACTACAAGGGTCAATTGTCAGTTTTGAGTATGGGTGTGGGGACCAAGTTTTTATCCAGTCAAGACTTGGAAGACCCAAGTTCTCCTCGGTATGGTCGTCGATTACGGGATTGTCATGCAGAGGTGTTGGCCCGACGGGGATTGCGTCGATATTTGACCCTGCAAATTCTACAAGACTTGAGGCACCCAGCCACCCTGAATGTCAATCAACCTACCAATGGTGCATCATCTATCCTGATACGAGCCAATATTTCTTCTTCCAATGGTACTCTTCGATATCAACTCAAACCTGGTGTGACCTTGCATTTGTATTCCAGTTCGGCACCTTGTGGAAATGCCACGCTCAAAAAGTTTGCCAAAATGACCAAGGAACGCTTTCAAGAAGGGTTGGGTCCAGACGAATGGCCTGACCAAGTACATCCACCTATGCATGCGTCTTCGATCCATTTGGGACAGGTGGCACTCTTGGTCAAGAAAGACCCAGGGAGTCCTGGTGGAAATGAGAAGGAAGACGAGTCATCGTCATCGTTGTCGTCATCGTCAAGGAAAGCAGCAGTCCTCAACAAGTTGTCGAAAAAGGAACAAACTTGGCCAGCCAACACATCTGATGATTGGACACCCCCCGGGACCACTATTGTCACCATGCCACACAAGGGGTCGATCCATACGTGTTCTGACAAGATTGCTCGTTGGAACTGTTTGGGACTTCAAGGGTCTCTACTCTCGAGTCTATTGGAAGAACCTCTCTACCTTTCCTCTGTTGTGGTAGGACGCAAATTCACGTCGATCATTTGTCAGCGTGCCCTGTGTTGTCGATGGGGAGATGTGTGTCGTTTGTTGCCCAGGAATGGAGAACATGCTACTGCAAGCCCTCCGCCGCCAACGAACAGAGCATCCACCCTAATATCACCAACACACTACCGAGTGAACCACCCTTCGCTCATGGGAACCGCAGTGTATTTGGACGAGACGGGTACCGTGGAAACCAATGCAGATGTACAAGGACAAGACGTACGATTTCATTCGTCCCAATCCTGGTGTTGGTGGCTGGATGATGATCATGTGGATGGCCATGGCCATGGTCATGGTCATGGTACAAGCAAGAATACTACAACGCTCGAGTGCATCCATGGATCTACGGGTTATCTATATTCCAAAGATCAAAGTGATAAAGCGACTGTAGAGGGAGAACAAGAGAAGTGTTCCCAGGTGTCTACTGCGGCGTTGACCGAGCTTTTTGTACAAGCCCAGAAATTGGCGAGACAGCAGAAATGTACAAATAATGACGGGGATATTTTGTCCATGGAACAACATCATAGACCATTGTCACTACAGGAGTTGCGACGTCTCAAACAAAACGTTGCAGGACCCTATGAAACCATTAAGGAGAGCTTGTTGACGAAACACCGAGTCTTTCGTGGATGGAGACGAAGATGCTATGAAATGGAATCTAACGACCATATGATAGAATAAAGAATGGAATTCCGATGGCTAGTTGTAGTAGATGAATTCTAACTCGCTAGCATCATACCGGCAGTTTGAGGGGCCTACGGTGGGCAGTACTAATTGCATAGTTCTTGGAACTCTTGTGTTGAAACAGAACAAGGGTGGATCTTCGCCGTGCGTCTGTTGGTCGTCACACTGTTCTAAGTCGTACGTACATACAGTACGGTCTGTACTCGTGAAATCGAAGGTATGGCCTCTGCCACTTCCCTCTCTACTTGCTAGCTTGTGGCGCTTGCCAGGTTCCATCTTTGCCAGGACAAGTCTCCGCTCTTTTGTCCCTTTGTCTCTCTCATCCTTTTGGGATTGCTGGACCAGGACATTCCAGTCCTTGTTATACACCTCAAGCGACTCTTTCATCGTTTCACCTCTACAACAGTGAGACATACTCTCGTTCAAGATGGCTTCTGAAGACTCTTCCACCAGCAGCAGCCTTCCATCGGCCGACCATACTTCGGTGGACGATGAAACAATGATGACAGAGGATCCTCTCATGCATGAGGTTAATGACAAAAGTTCCGACCCAGATGCTGAAGAAAAGGCCACCAAGCTCAAGGAAGAAGGAAACCAACAACTCATCAAGGGCCATTTCCTCCAAGCCATTGGGCTCTATTCCGATGCTTTGGAGTATGCCCCCACGAATGCGATCATCCTTTGCAATCGGGCTCAAGCCTACATCAAGGTAGAAAACTACGGATTGGCCATGAACGATGCCACCACTGCCATTGAATCGGATGCTACCTATGCAAAGGCGTACTACCGTCGAGGATCTGCACAGTTTGCCTTGACGCATTACAAGGATGCCCGAAAGGACTTTCGCAAGGTTTGTCAACTCAAGCCCAAAGATCGAGATGCCAGAGCCAAGTTGCAGGCTTGTGAGAAGGCTATCAAAGAGGCTGCTTTCTCCAAGGCTATCATGTCCGAAAAGACGCAACCCTTGAGTGAAACCTATGACCCCAACAACATTTCTCTGAACCCCGACAGCTATGATGGACCCAACCCACTCTTTGAAGGCCCTACCGAAGATATGGAATTGGAAGCCTCCATGTTCGAGCTTGGAAACCTCCCTCGTGATTTCGTTGTGGTAAGTGATGAAACAGAGGAACCAATGATGCAATTTGAATTGTTTTGATTGATGCAACATTGCCTGACCCTGTCCTTCTCCCCAGGCTGCCATGGATCAATTCAAGAACCAAAAGCTCATCCACAAGCGTTACGTAGCTCGTCTCTTGATATCTTGTAAGAAGTACTTTGAGTCCTTGCCTTCTTTGATGGAGATTTCGATTCCCGATGCTTCCCCCGACCATGATCTCAATGCCGCCCCCCGAGTTACCGTTTGTGGAGACACCCATGGTCAATTTTACGACGTTCTCAACATCTTTGAGCTCAATGGTCTCCCTTCCACCAACAACCCGTACCTCTTCAATGGAGACTTCGTGGACCGAGGGAGTTTCAGCGTGGAGGTTATTTTGACCTATCTCTTGTGGAAGGTTTCCAATCCCAACTGCATTTACTTGACCAGAGGAAACCATGAAACAAGAAACATGAACAAGATTTATGGATTTGAAGGAGAGGTCAAGGCTAAGTATGATGACAAAATCTTTGATCTCTTCTTGGAGGTCTTTTGCTATTTGCCTTTGGCGGCCACCATTGAAGGAAAAGTCTTTGTCACGCATGGAGGTTTGCCATCCCAGGATGTTGTATCCTTGGAGGATATTCGAAAGATTAAGCGTGGCATTGAACCACCAGAGACTGGATTGATGAGCGATCTGTTGTGGAGTGATCCGCAGCCCTTCCCTGGATTCTCGCCGTCTAAGAGAGGAATTGGCTACTCGTTCGGCCCAGATATTACCACACGTTTCCTAGAGTCCAACAGCTTGAGTTTGTTGGTCCGATCTCACGAGGTCAAGGAGGAAGGATACTTGGTGGAACATGGTGGAAAGACTATTACCATTTTCTCTGCTCCCAATTATTGTGATTCCATGGGCAACAAGGGTGCTTTCATCCATTTCGACAAGACGTTGGAACCCAAAATGACACAATTCAAAGAAGTGCCTCACCCTGATGTCAAGCCTATGGCCTACTCCGCCGGCATGGGCGGTATGTTCTAAACGTCATAGACGTGAAAATTCTAACCATTCTCTAGTAACAAAATCATCGCTATTTCATTGCTGTCGACGGATTTGTTTGAGTAGTGAGGGCGATTGGATCTACCCAAGATCCATCCAGCTACTACAGTGTGGGGAAGACAAAATAGGCACGGATGAAGATATCATCTATCACATAGTTCAAGTTAACCTACATTGTCATACACCATTCATCCATCAATGAAACAACAGAGGGGAACTTCTCACATCCACAAATCCTGTTCAGACTCGGAGAGGAACCCCAGAAGATGTCACCGTCACCACTTAAAAAGGAGCAGGGAAGCTGGATTGGCAGTTGACGACGGCATGTCCCAAGTCACGAGGCCAGGTAACAAGCTTCTCAAGGAAGTTTTGGATGCCCTTGAGGAAGTCAAAGCATGCCTCGAATGGCTGTAGAGAATGGCATTGGTAATGTCAATGAGGAATCCGTGGCAAATTGACGAGATTGCATAAAGAAGCAGAGTTGACGTACCTGAAGGAAGATCCACAAACCAGCGGCAAATCCAGCAATAGGCCAGGCAATGAAGATAAGGATGATGAGCCAAAGGATGGCGAAAACAGCGTTCTTGGCCATGGTTGTTGTTGTTGTTGATACGAATGAAGGTCTCTGGAGATTTATGGCAAGGACGACGGACGACTCGGAGGCACATCCTGCCCGCATCCTCGTTGCTGGCATGGCATGCGTCACAATTTGAATGAGTCACATGTTTCACGTACTATGATTTATCTCAAAATTTCTCTTCTTTGGACGCGCTTAGCATTTGAAAGGTGGTAGTGTGGGCTTGTACTTCCGTGTTGAATGTGACAAGGACGCATGGTTCTCACCCGTACTACTACTACTACGATGGGTAGAGGGGCGCGACGAGGAGGCGTGCTGCTGCTGCTGTCATTGCGTACCCGTAGTAGGTGGCAATGAGAAATAATTTGTTATTAGAGATCCTGTTGGTCGTCATTCGATCACAGTAGGTGGAACATTCTTGTTACTCGTAGTACCATGCTCTGGTGTTATAGCACAACCGGTACCTTTAGTTTTGCTCACGTTGCTTTTTCAGTGCTGGATTATTTGTGGATTCTGTGGTGTTATCTTTGGCAAGAAAGGACACCTACCGGTAGACGAAGTTATACAGGTGAAGCTCAATAAGACCATCACTAATAGGTATAAGGCAAACATTTCAGTCTAGTTTATCATATCTTAGTCCTGTACCTGCTAACGTGCCCATTTGATTGGCAACTGGGGACAGGAGGAGGCTACTTCAATCACTACAACAATCGTTTACATAGTCATAACATTTTTGCTTGACCTGGTCGACTGATCAAAAGAGGATATCTTTCCTGTACTGAAAGTCACGACATGCCGTTCGTAGGGCTTGGCATCAAGTTTTGTTTCTCCTCGCACACCCGAGTTCACATTGTTTCGTCAATTACCCATTAAGCATCTCTTGCGTTGCAATGAAGGGCCCTTCACAACCATTCTCACCGCCTCGTATATTGCACTCACTACTTCTAACCACCATAGGAGCACAGCGTAGCCGCTCGTATTTGAGACCTTTTCACATTGTCGGACCGAACCGCCGTTGCCTTGACCCCATCGACTCAACCCTCATCAACCCTACTACAAAATGTACGAGTACGCCCCGCTGCTTGGCATCAAGTTTCTCTCCTTCAGCAGATCGTTGTCACAATTCCCGGTTTCACAGGGTTTCATTCATCGACGATACAGTAACTCTTGCGTTTCAATGAAGGACCCTTCACAACAGCTACCACGAGATGAGACGGGGTGCTACCTGCACCTGAAACTCAAACGTTTCAGCTCCATTGACGATTTGAAAATGCCCTTTGCCAAAAAGACCTGGACTACCACGCCGCAGGATGCCGAGATTGATATCGCTCCAGCGCAGCGTTCGTCGTGTCGTCTATGTCACGAGAAGATTGAAAAAGGAGCTTTGCGTGCTCGGCTTTGGTTGCAGTGTCACAAGGGCTGCAAGAACAGTGCCTACTTTCATGTAGACAAGTGTATTTGGGAGTATCCTGAAACGAGCAAACTCGATTCAGTGGATGAAATTGTCGGATTGAGTGATTTGCCGGACGGCGATCGCGAATTTGTGGAAAAAGAGTTTGCCAAAATGAAAGAATCCAAAGGGAAGATTTCTGACGCTGAGGAAGTCGAAGAAGAGAACATGACCAAGGAGGAGCGACCTAGCCCTGCCAAGAAGAGACGAACCAAGAAATAAAACTGGTTTTGGATGGAGGTCATATTTGTTAAGAATAGTTGCGATTTTTGTGATGTTCTACCTGTATAATATATCCCTACTGATTTTTGGGCTACATGTTCGGTTCAAAATATGCATTCTTATTTATCCTTTTTGGTTTCAGAAGCAGCAGGTTGCTGTTGGTCATTTCCCTCATCGTCATCAGGAATGACCTCGCCTTCTTCGGGAGCCCGGTCGTAAGGAGGAGTCATGTCGTCAGGAGATGGAATCAACATGAACACCAAACCAAACACCAACAAAACAACCACAATGAGACTGTAGGGGAAGTTGTCCAAGAAGAGACTCTCCAACTTTCCCATGACTCCCTTCCTTTTCGAAGTAGAGGCCTTGCGCACAGGGATGTCACCACTCTTGATCGCACCCATAAACTCAACCATATTGTTGTATGTGTGATTCTGCCAGTAGTTCTTGTTGGGAACGTCCAACACCAACATTTGTGGGTTGTGTGCTGGATCAATGCTGTACTGTTCCAGGAATCCAGACCACCTCTTTCCATCCATCACTCCAAAATAGTATTTATCGGCTTGCTTGAATGTCAACGACTTGGCATACTCCATCATGTGTTCCTTGATGGCGGCCTTTTGGTCTTCCTGGGTAAAGTCCACCACACTCATGGCCAAGCGACGTCCACTCTTGCTAATGCGTGAAAAGTTCTCTGGACCAAACTCAACCACAAGAGGAACATTTTGCGATTGGACCCAAGAAGCCAACGAGTCCGTGGTCATGGAGTCGAGATCCACATCGTGATCTTCGTAGGAACGAGGACGAATGCCGGACTCAATGCGATGGACAAATGGATAATCGCGGGGGTCTTCCTCCAGCCAAACGAAATAGGCAGAAGCTTGCTTTTGGCGGGCAACCGTACGGAAGGTTTGGTACAACTTGGAGGGTAGATCGGCAGTGTGGGTAGGATCATAGGCCAAGAATGCAACTCCTTCGGTCGTTTGTTCCGCCACATACGCCATGGCGTCTTCGTAGGTCTTGGCACTGTGCAGAACTGGACTGCTCATCTTCTTGCCAAAGGCCATAATGGCAGCTTCCGAACGGCCTCCAGGATATTCCATGACTTCTCCGTTGTCAACAACATACTTGAGCGTTGGGAATCCACGAACATTGTATTTGTTGCACAAGGGTTTGTGAATGGTACAATCAATGGTGCCAATAGCAAGCTTGCCCTTGAGTTTGGGTGCCACCTTGTCCAATACGGGAGCTAGGCGCTTGCAGTGACCACACCTGGATAACAATGCGGTAAGAATCCATGTGAACGTAGACAAATGTTCACCGCTGATACAATCCCAACATAGAGTTCTCTTACCATGGTGCATAAAACTTGAGGAACCAGACAGGATTGAGGGGGTCTTGCAGAGCCATGTCGAAAGAAGACTCATCCAAGGCAACCACAGAACTGTGGGGTGTAAAGGCCTGGTACTCTGCTGACGCCAAGAGCGACAGCAACGAACTAACTACAAAAGTAAGACCAAGCTTCATCATCATCTTCCTCGCTTTTTGTGGGGGCGTGACGAACGTTCGGCCCAAATCCCAACCTTGGATGTATTATTGATTCGATCGAGTCAAACAATCGTGATGTAATGTTGTATGTCTTTAACGGTTATCGCGCGAGCCAGGCCCCCAAGTTTTCCTCAAACAGTTCGAAAAACTGCCCGTCGTCGTCGTCGTCGTGGACCACGGCACCACATCGCACTCCCTTGTTGTCTGGAAGTTGTAGCTTCGTACCGGCAGGACGACTGTAGACAACATTGGAATTGCCCTTCTGTTGGACAAGGGATATCCACCTCAACCGTCACTGCAGATACCTCAAAACATCCAACGATACGATGGGATTTTCATTGGCTGCATCTAATCCAGCCAGTTCGATGGGACCGTCAACCATTCCAATCTCGGATGGGCCGACTACAGGCAGCACCACAACCGAGAGTTTGGAAGCAACGTACACTGCCTTGATTCAAGAGTATCTCAGAGTCATGTGTCTGGACAATGCCACTTTTCTCGCTGAGCGTCTGGTGGCCTCGTGCAAGACGACCAATGCCCTCTACCTTTTGGCCCTGTGTCACTACCGTTCAGGTTCACCCAAGCGAGCATTGATGATCCTACAAGACATTAAAACGTCAACTCCTTCCAGTGATTATCTCGCTGCCAAGTGTTGCTATGATCTAGAGTATTATGGTCGTGCCGAAGAAGCTTTGCTGGAGCAACCGCGAGCACAATTTCGACTGGTTTCGGCACAACCCAATCCTCCGACCATGGATGACTGGTTGATGGAGACCTCGCCATGTCCCTTGCCCAATGGAGCTGCTGGGTTTTATCTCTTGGGAAATATTTGTCGCAAATCCAGTCGGACGCAGCGGGCTATCAAGTATTATCGCATGTCTCTTCAGGTAGGTTTTCCTGGCATGTCCATTCGGGGTGTGTTTCTTCTTTTGTTGAATTGCTCACACCGTTCTGCCACAGCTGGACCCACTCATGTGGACAAGCTTCGAAGCTCTATGCGAACTGGGAGCTACCGATGTTGATCCAACTTCTGTCTTCGGAGTAAGACCTGCCGAGCTGGATCAGTTGCAGGATAATGCCACCAAACAAAAGCCCATGCCTCTGCAACAAAAAGCCATGTCGCCGTCGTTCAACCTGTCGTATTCGCTTCAACATGGAACCCCCATGGCCTCGTCCTCCAAACCCCTGCAGCCCATGGATGTTGAGACTCCCTCCACAACTGGATCTATTCCCCAAACATCCCTTTTCCAAACTGCACAAAAGCAACAGGTCACTCCCAATCAGTTGCAATTTGAAACACCCAACTTGACACCCATTCCTCATAGTCAAGATGCTTCTTTCAACGGGGGGTCCGCCATGGCACCATTTGGACCGTCGTACAATACATACACTGTTCGAAGGGCCAAACACATTGCAGCCCGTATGTACTATCCACCTTCCCCTGAGACACCTCCTTCCCATGTAATGTCGTCTCGTCACAACCTGCGAGGGCGAAATGTGCTGTTTTCCGACACCATTTCCGAAACTCCGCTGCGACGAGGAGGGCGTCCTTCTGAAGTATCTACTACCAGGCGACCCCGGGCACTCTTCCAATCGGAAAACAAACAGCATCCCTCGACAAGGTATGATCAAGATGATCAACCGCCTCCCCTTTATCCGCGCGACGAGAAACCGCCACTAGATGACGATGCCTTTCCTGAGGATGAACGAGTCAACAAAGAAAGCAGGACACCTGCACCTGTTGTGACCAGGACAGTAGACCGAGTAGAATTTACGGATCAAGAAGCAGATGTCATGGATCGTCATGCCGAAATCACTCAGATTCTGGAACTGCTGTGTGTCACCGGGGCAGCTTACTTGTCGCTTTGTCAATACCAATGCAAGGAAGCCTTGCAACTGTTCCAAATGCTACCTCCTGTTCAACATAATACTGGATGGGTCTTGCATCAAGAGGGAAGAGCTTATGTTGAGATGGCGGACTACCAAAATGCTCGAAGATGTCTGGAACAAATGCAGCGCATTGAACCCTATCGAATGAAGGGCCTGGAACTCTTGTCGACAGTGTTCTGGCAGCTAAAGAAAGAAGTTGAGATTGCCCATTTGGCTCAATATGTCGTGGATTTTGATCGACTGGCCCCCGAGGCCTGGTGTGTTGTGGGAAATTGCTTTTCGCTTCAAAAGGAACATGAAACGGCTCTCGTCTTTTTTGGCCGGTCACTGCAACTGGATCCATCTTTCACGTATACACATACGCTATCAGGCTACGAGTATATGGCGAACGAAGATTTCGACAAGGCGGTCGCGTGTTTCCGTAGTGCCATCCGTTCGAATGAGCGCCACTACAATGCCTGGTATGGTATAGGAGCTATCTACCATCGACAGGAAAAGTATGATCTTGCGGAGTATCACTTCCACCGGGCTGTCAGTATCAACCCCCAATCATCTGTGCTACGTTGTAACCTTGGAATGTCTCAATACTCCAATGGAAGACCTTTCCAAGCCCTTGATACCCTTGCAGAAGCATTCCGCTTGGATCCACATAATCCTCAAGCTCGTTTCCAACGGGCTAACATTTTTGTCTCCCTGAACCGATTTGAAGAGGCACTTAAGGAGTTGGAGAAGGTCCGTGACGCAGCCCCTCGTGAGGCTACTGTTCACTTGGCCATGGGAAAGGTGCTGAAACGATTGGGTCGCCCAGATCAAGCCATGCGATGCTTTTTGACTGCGCTAGACTTAGACCCGAAAGACAACCAACTAATCAAGTTGGCAATGGACACCCTGGACGAACCCGACATGGAAGACGAAGGAGCAGCATTCTAGGTAGTCGAAAAATAGGGGAAATTGCAAAATGTACAACAGTGTGTTATCTTGTTGGCTTATCGGAGAGTTTCAACAGCGTGGAATTTATGTCTCGGGATAGCTTCGCCAAGTCAACATCCACCTCGCCTTTTTGCAACTGAATCTTTCGAATGTTCTCAATCGCCGATGTTAACTCAGCGCTCACAGATGTATTCCAGGATTGCTGAGAAGATTGAGGTGCGGATGGCGCATGGTCTGGAGAAATATCTTTCCTAGAATCAACATAGTTTTTGGGACGCCCAACTTCTAAAGGATACCCCAGATAATTCATTTTCAAATACATTGCTTCCTGGACCAATTCCGGAGAAGCCATTTTGACAACGGCGACATTTCCCAATAGCATACAATTTCGAACGGCAGCCTTGTCAAAATAGCAGAGATCGGCCTGTACCATGGCAGCATTTAAGAATCGAATCAATTGGTTGGGTGTAGTGCGGGGAGGAAGGTTCCCTATTCGGAGGATGGAGCGACTGGTAGTAACAGGCAGACGTCTCTTCCGGACAGTGGCGCATGACCGGGTCATCGCGGCGTCGATTGTCGGATCATTTTGTTCGGTTGCAATGGAATAGGATGCGACAGGAAGTGGTTTGGACTGTCTTGTGACTGGGCGATGCGAAACGTTGCACATTGTGTATTGATAACAAGAAGTACTAGCAATGTTGTTGTCTAGTAGAGTATTGGAGGTAGTAAGGTCCTTTTGGGTGTGGCTGTTGGCTTTTGAAGCTCTTGGAAGTGTTTGGAATGCGAAGAGTTGCGTGCAAAGCACGGGATGAAATCGCAGTTCGGGAATTTGTGAGGCGAAACTACATTCGATGTTGCGCGCGACGACAGGGTGTGACACGATCAGTCATGAACCGGTGCCCTTACACGACTGACAAGCCAATCCACTTGGAACTGAAGTATCCCCAACTGTGGACGAAAGCCAAACTGAAATAGGCACCGGCAGATGATGCTCTTGGGAATTGTTGAGGTATCGTATGAAGTTGACAGCATTTTCAGAATCGTCGCAATCCAAAACAAGAATGAATCATTACAATCATGACCGACATGCATCGTCCGATATCAACTACTCCAGGCAATCAGGACAGACTGCACCATAGCCAGGAACGAGACTGTCTCGATGTTGGCTACATTAGGTTGATTCCCCTCCAATATCCAGTGACCAACCCCAACTTGCAAGGTCCATGCTAGTGTCCAGAGGACCAAGTCTACAATCAGGTTTGTGAATGTGGAAAATGATGCAACCATCCAATGCCCCACCAGAATGACGCCAATGTGAAATACAAACGCAGCAAATCCGATCACAGGGGAGGAAGCTATTCCCAATGCCACTAGTCCAAGCCCAAGAGTAATCATTGCAGGCAACCAAAAAGGAAGAAGGGTCATTGCAAACCAAATGAGCGAGGCACATTCCATAGGGATGAGCATCCAATGCAGCAGGCGATTCTTCCACTCTTGGTGGGCAGAACGGTAAATCTGGAGATCCTTGCGATGTTGCAACTTCCATGAAGGAAGTGGATTTTGCATGAACGACATGTGGTTGTTTGTGAAGAATGCTATAGGATGATGGTATGATGTTTTTTGTTGTCAAGTAGGAAGGATAGCATGCATGGTTGGATCCTGGCGCCCCCTTGCCTGCACGTGACGTCAGAGGCGAGGGGACGGCCAAACTTCGCGCCAAGGCCAGCGCCCCGTAGAATCAGTACGGCCGCGCGGGTACTGCTTCTCGGCGGCAGTTTTGTTTGGAAAGGGTCGTCGATCGACGACCCTCGGGTCGCGACCCGAGGCCGCGCCCAAAAACCCGAGACGACAACGACGACACTTCTTGGGTAGATCGTATTGTAGTTTTATTCTAGTTTCTTTTCGAGAATGGTGCGACGATCAAGCCGAAGCCGACAACCTGCAACCTCTGCCTATGATGAGGAATTGAAAGTGTTGGCTGAAAAGAAAAAAGTGACCGCCGTGGAGGAGACCGACTCGTACGTCTTTGTCGTCGATCATGATGTCCCGTGCTGTTCTTGTTGTAGTGTTTGGTTCTCACCTGTTCCTTGGACACAATGAATGTTAGGGAGGAAAGTACAGAAGAAGAAGATTTTCGCCCAGAACCCAAAAAGCGGGAAACCCAACCACGAGCGGCTGCAACTTCTCGAAAGACTGCGACGACCGTGACCACATCGACCCGAAGGGCTACACCCAAATCCATTCAAACAGCCTTGACAACTCTTGCCAAACGAGCATTGGCTCCGTCTGAGACCCCACAAACGTCTCTTCTTTCAGCTTTGTTGTCTAGTTCCAAGCCTATCCCGGAGATTGCTTCGGTGAAGCTTCGAACACAGGCTTTGTCCCACAAGGAAACGCTCTACACTCCTCAGTTGGTTGGAATTGCCAGACATTGGACTCGTCAATACGAATCCAATGCTCTTCAAATCAAACTCTTGAATCTGCTCTTTCGTGGGGTTGGTGGTAACACACAAACGCAATTGCCAATGGATGCTGACCTCGAAGAACTGGATTCCGAAGAATGGGACGAGCACGTCACACAATTGGTCCAGGCCATGCAAGACTGTGAAGTGCCTCTCTTGACTGCGACTCCTTCAGACAAGCTGGGACTTCGAGAATTTAGAAACATTTTCCAAGAGTTCTGGTATCGTCTGGGTGGGGTAGTCTTGTCCCATTCAGGGTCCAATTCGGAGGATGAGCCTCAAGCCTTTGATTCCAACCGCTTTCAAGTGGAACTCATTCGGGATTTGATCACTCGAGTCGCCGAGCTTGTGTTGGTGGGACAACCAGATTTGCGTGCCATGGCCACTCTTGCCGTCTGGGAACTCACCAAGGCCTGTGTGGAACGCACCGTGGAATTGTCGGCCAAATTGGCCACGGCACAACGCCAATCTTCTGCCAGCAAGGGGCAATCCCGCAAGTTGGAGGCGCTTCAACATTCGATGGATCAGTGGAAGAGGCACAAGGCAGAGCTAGAGGCCCTTGTAGAGGAGTCGGTGCTGGGAGGGGTATTTGTCCGCCGGTATCGCGACAGCAATCCATACATTCGTTGCCAAAGTTTGGAGGTATTGACGCAGTTGACTTTGCTCCGACCCGATTTGTATTTGCAAGGTACGTAGGCTCTGCGCTTGTGCGGTTTCTTTTGTCATCACGTTCTCATGTTGCTGTGATTGTTTTTGTAGACAAGTATCTCAAGTACTTTGGATGGATGGCCAGCGACAAGGACGCCATGGTGCGTGTTGCCGCCTTGAAAGGATTGTTGGCTCCCTTCAAGCACAAGGATGACAAGCATCCTGCAGGAATTGAAATGGACATTCAAGCCATGCAAAATGTCTCTGTCAAGTTCTTGCCAAGAATTGCCGACTGCACGGAGGACTCTCAGTCCTTGCAAGTTCAGGAGGTTGCCATGGAACTTATCATCAAGCTCACGTACGTGGGCTTTATGGATGACTGGGATGATGATGCCGGATGGGATCAACTCAACTTGAAAGCCCTGGACGCCCAGACATCTCCTGCAGTGCGCAAGAATGCTCTTTATTTGATTCTAGATCAGTTGGATTGTTTCGACGATGGAGATGATGCGCACACTGCCTTGTCATCCGCTCTCACATTGAGTGAACGCCAACAAACTGTTCGAATTGAAGGAATTGCACGATGGTAAGTACCAGTCATGTTGTACGGAGTACCCTACATTTCTGACCATTGGATCTAACTTGCCCACAGGCTTGCCCACCTACTCTGCAACGGACCTGTGGATCTCGATGACATTCAGATTGACCTCACAGATCTGATTGTAGACTCACTTCGGTGTATGCCCGAACACAAGGAATTGATGACTAATTGGTCTGCAATGCTCAAGGCAATCAAAGCAGATCATCATAGCGCTGCGAGTTCCGCAGAACGAGACGAATTGGCCAAAACGAGAGTGTTGCTACGAATGCTTGCATGTGCCGTTCAACGTGAAGTCGATGCATCTGAAAAACCCTCAACAACAAGAAAGCGCAAGGCAACTACGTCCTCTAATAGCCGTGAAGAACTCTCACTGGCACTGCTCAAATCCCTTCCCAATCTATTGACGACCTTCAAGTCGGATGATCAAGCTCTTTGTTCCTTGGTGAAGCTACCCGGGTATTTGCTTCCCGAAGTATATAGTTTGTCGGCACGAAAACATGACTTCTCAAATCTCGTAAGAAACCTGTGCTCCCTTTTTCAGGAGAGTACGGATGAAGTGGTTCTGACAGAGATTGCGAAGGATCTGTGTCGATTCGCCTCTGGCGACCACGCACGGGTAGCGGATGTCAAGATGAGAATCGCCACGTTGAGTCAAGATTTGCATGAGCGCCTGGTGGTACTCCTGGAACCTAGTGAGCCCAAGTCCACCTCCTCGACCAAACGTCGATCTAGTGGTTCACGACGAAGCCGCCGATCGGACCAAAGCACTTCAAGCACCAGCAGGAGTGCCGACTCTGAGAGAAGTGAAGTGGAGACCGAGCATTCTCTCGGTCTCTGTTTGATCCGGTGGTGCATCCTTTTGAAGTCTATTCCAGTTGGTTGGATCTTTTCTGGGATGGAAAGTCAAGATAGCGAAGAGAGTGTGACTGAGGGGTTCTTTCAATCCATATCAGAAGCTCTCGGCAAGCGTCTCTTGGAGCGAAAGCCCGTTATGGAAGATTCCGGGAGTGTCTCACGTATCGGCACCAGCGCCTCCGTGGTGGCCCCAATTTGGAAGTCTCATTCGGTAATCCATGAAGAAGTGGCGACGGTAATTGATGTCGGGCTTGATATTTTGCTCTGTGTGGTTGCTTGGACTTTGCACGGTACGTTGCATTCCGAGGAGGAACTAGATGATGAGGAGGAAAATCCCGTTTTGAAAATGCGAGATAACTTGATCAAGGTAATTGGCCTTGCCTTTGAGCAGTATGTCGAAGAACATGAAGGCGTTGTTTATCCCGATGAACAAATAGACTTCGCTTCTCGAGTGCAAGTATCAGCTGGAAGAGTCGCATGTGATCTTCGTACATTGTTCCCGAAAGAGTGGTCGGCTGCCACGAGCCCTGTGTTGAAGAATCTCGCTTTGGAAAACGATTTTCAACTTATTGGTGGTTTTGTGCGATACCTTCAGTCTCGGCAAGCCGAGATTCGAGAACCAGAGACCTCTCCTTTTGATGAGGAAACATTGGTTCAGCAACTTGTGTTGCCTATTGCTCGATCGCTCGTCGCGAACTGGACGTTTGGTAATCGAAAAGAAGCGGGGGTGATCCTCTCTCACTTGACAAGTGGAGGGAAACTTACGGGGCAAACTATTCTTTCGTTGGCGCGATTGATGAAGAAGGTAAGTGAAAAGCATGTAAATTTGACAAGTCTATGATTATATCTCACAAACAGTACTTGTTTCAAGATTCAACCTGTTCGATTTCTGGAATCTCAAATGGCAGCGTTGCGAATGACTTTCCAAGAGTGGATTGACAACGAACCTGAAGAACCTCCAGAGGAAAGCATGTCAGAGTCACTAATCCAGGAACACGAGGAAGCTTTACAGGAACATCAGCAAATGGTACGTGTCGTTGATTTGGTGCGTTCTTCTGAAATATTAGGTGGTTCCCACTGAACTCTTTTTGTATTTCGCAGTTCGCGGCAGCCGAGAAACTTGCTTCGCGTTTGTCTATGACACTTGGCGTTGGAAAATTGAGAGATGAGAGATTGTCTCAAGCACTGCTCAATTTCCTTCAGGAAGGAGTTAGGTTTGCTTTTGAGGGCGACTCCAACATGGAAGACAATTTGATATTGGGAAGCCGCCTGCCATTCCTCATGTTGATCTCAAAGTACTCGAACTGGGTAAAACGGAATAAGAACGACTTGAAGATTCTTGACGATGCAATCTCGTCCAGGGAACTCGCCCTTCGAAATCATCCTGAATTCAATGACGTCCATGAAGACGACATCCGTTGCCTGGCTGATTTCAAGAAATCCCTTGGTCTTTCTCAACCTGTTCTTCTCAGTGCAAGTACGGTTGATGAAGCCTCCGTTGACCAGCCTGTCATTGGAACACCCACGTCTTCGGTTGCTTCCACTGCTAACCGGCGGGTACCCAGTACAGCGGGTTCCAAAAGGTCCCGCCTTTCAACACAGAGTAGCAACTTATCGCCACTTTTGGAGAGTCCGGATAAAGATCAGAGATCGGAGGAAGGGGAATCACCACTCAAATCCAAGAGACCTCGGAGATCTCAGAGGAGTCGTTCCAGTCGCAGCGGTCGCATCGAAGAGAGCGGGGAAACTTCGGACTCAGACTCGAGCATCTGAAAGGTTCGTTGTCGTCCTAGGTAGCTACACCATAAATCGTAAGGAGAAGTCTTGTTGTAGTATTGTATGACATCGTCTTACACAATCAATGGTTTCACATCTAGATTTCGACGCTTTGAATTTCATCTTCCAATTCTTGGAGCATTTGGTTTGTCACTTTGATATTCAGAGCACAAGGGATCAAAATATCAGGTCGGAGTAGAGTCGCATCTGGCATTGTGTTGAGCCAAATCATCATGCCCTCAAGCTCATAGTTAAGGAGAATTGGTTGGCTTAGGAAAAGGATAGCCGTTCCCACGCGGAAAAAGATCTTGAGACTTCGCTCTACCAACCATATATCCCACATGTGGCACACTGTTGCTGAAGGCATGGATGGAAGGTACAAAAAGAGCGTTTGGAACCAACCGAGTGCGAAGAGCCCGATGTCCAACTCATGATGTTCGAAATGGTCTGCCAATGTTGGAAGTTTAATATGAACCAGGCGCTCAAACACTTTGCAACACATTTTCAGGCTTCGAAGTTCCTGTGAGTACATCTGCTGCAGTTTGTTGGTGGAGAAGAACGAATGCATCACTTTGAACACGGTTTCCTCGACTACAATGCTCCCATCAACTTCTTCAAAAGTCGGAGCATTAGGTATGGCCACCACCGCATCGATACAATCTGGTAGTGTTCCCTGGACGGCTTTCCAACGGATGGTTTCTTGAAGAACTCGTAGCAAATGCGCTGCAATGTAGTCCATCCCTTGGCAATACCCCACTTCCTCGTGGGCTTCGGCTAGACAATGCAAAATGAAACTCAGCTTTTCTTGCAAACTCTTCTTGATCTCGTCGTTCAAGTAGCTACCACTCAATGCAATATCTTCTCTCATAGAACCTTCCCGACCATCCACTATGCTATCTCCTTCGCCCTCGCCCTCGCCCTCTGCTAACCCCGAGTTTGTGTTCTCAATGTAGCTCACAACGGGCGACACGCCACCCCAGTCACTGACAGTGTCAGTTGGCGTTTCACTTTCCTCGCTTACAACGGAAGTCGTATCGGCAGCACATTCCCATGGAGGTGAACTGGCAAAGGTTGGGCGTGACTTTCCTTTCTGTTTTCTGTCTCCGCCAAAGAAATCTGGGAGAGGAATATCTTCACCGCCCCCCTTCACACCTCGGCGCATGATTCTATTTTTCCCCCATGTGACGAGTGCCTTCACAATGGAGTCAGCCTTCAAACGAGAACCAGTTCTGTGAGGGGGCATTTTCCCGAAAGCTCGCCCAACATCACTTTCAATGGCACTATGCCATTTCCCAGAATGGGCCCCTTTGTCTAGTTCAATGAGTTCTGCTGCAGTCTTTCGAATAATATTCTCAGGGATTTTGGCTTCCGGTCCCTTTTGAAGTGTGATCCACATCCAAAACGCTGGCCTCATATTCATACTTAGACCTCCAGCCCGCACTGCATTCTGCATGATTACTTGCTCGTTTTCTGAGACGATTCGTCTGCAATACCGATTCACAGCCTTCACGCGACAAACAGCAACAGGGTCTCCCAGGAATGAAAGGAGCGCAAGAACAATCCTGGGTGCCTCCCAAATGGCGGTTTCAAACGGACTAGGGCTCGTATCAGGGACTATAAAGCGACGTCCCCTGTTCTTGTTCACATTCCCAGCGTTTGGTGTCATTAGGCCAGGGGCTAGTGGACTAGAAACAGGAGAGGTTGGTGGAATTTCAACGGAAAGACCTTCACTGGATACCTTCGACTGCAAGTGACTGCATTCACAAACTCTGTAGAAAAAGTTTAGAACAATAGTCACTTCTCCTTGAGGGCTGTCGAAGATCATTTGTTGGGGTGATGGCGAAGTTTTTGAGGTGGTATCGTCAGGCGAGTTCACTATCTCAGACAGAAATGGATTTGAATCTTCGAAAGGAGAAGGAACGTTTGAAAGACGTGACGCCATGTTCAAAAAGCTAACAAAATTCGCGGCCAATAGTCTTGGTTCGAGGTTGTCCGACTCACTGGATAGTACCATTGGCTTTAGCCAAGGGCGCTTCTTCTCCAGATGATCAATAGCTTTGACTTCGATGGAGCCCTCCGTTGTTCCTATGGACGCCGTAGTTGCTAGCTCCTCAAAGGAAGATGTCATGCCAATTTCTTTGCTCGACTGATTCACCTGTTCCGACACATGTTGACAGAGTTGATTGAAATTCATTTTGTTCTCAAGTATCTGCCGCAGCTGATCTACAATAGTTTCATTGCTTGAATCCTCTTCGATATCCTTTCTCAAAACTTCCACTGTGAGCCAAGTTAGCAGCTCGTCATCATTCAGGTCTCGTTGATCTTGCAAATGTCCGGGATGACTGGTTGCGAGTTCGTTGGATGCGTCTTTTTTCGATTCAACCGACGAAATCTTCTCTCCAGAGTCCAGCCAATTAGCAAAAGCGCCAACAGAAACCCTTGTAGGTGTTTCACTGCCAAGATTCTTTTCAAACGAGACAGCTGCTGTCGAGCTGGCTAAGGCGACTTTTTCAGCGAGTCTTCCACCACCAAAAACAGTTTCAATATTGCTAGGCGAACGAGCCTTTTCACTTGGACTTCTCACGTCTCTTGGTTTTGTTGATGATTGGAAAAGGCTGTGTTTTACTTCTCTTGTGACATCTGGGGGTCCCAGAAGACTTGTATCACCGAACGAAGCAAATTCTTGTTGCTTATCGTCTCTTGCAGGAGTCACGGTAACCCCTTCGAACAACTCCGATTCTTGCTCTGCATTTGCATCAGTATCAACTTGAGGTTCCAAAGGGATTTGTGCGGCCTGGGCATGTTCCTTTTTCCTAGCCTCCAATTCGGCCAAATGGCGCTGACCACGAGTCTTCTCTTCTTCCCATTTTTTCAGTTTTTCCTCAGGAGGTGGTGCAAGCAGGGGAACTTTGTTGGAATCAGCATATTCTTTACTCTGACGTTTCTTTTTCTTTTCTTCAGGTGGTGGTGGTGGCGGTGGGGGAGGTGCACCTGTCAACTGCAAAACTGATGGAGCTTCGACTTTGACTTCCCCCAATTCTTCATCGACCGACAGTTCCAACGCCCCTGGAACATATTTGAAAGGGGCATTACTGACCTGTGCCACAATGTCCAACGATGCTTCTACATCCATGGCATTTTTCATACCAAAGTCATCATTGGTTTGTGTATCGCCAAACTCTTCGTCCTCGTCATCAGAGTTTTGCCCAACATAATCTACATCAGCGTTGTCGTCCGCAGAATTATTATCAGAATCTGAGCCATTTTCCACGCTTGATTCCTCGTCCTGCTGGTTGGGTTTGTTGTAAGATGAAACCCTGTCATCCATTGAAGTCGGAGGATCCACCGGGGCGACAACATCTTCTGCATCTTGACTTCCACTCTCAAGAAGGGGTTCTTCATCTGTTGCACCGGGGCTAGTGTCGACCAAAACGCCGACGGAGTCAACATTGGCGGCTAGAGGAACATTTCCTTCAAAATCTTCGACAAGTTGCTGTTCTGGCTGCTGGGCGGTACCTTCGTTTGTGGCCTCTTCTGACTGCCGGAAAAATTGAGATTCTTCCGCTGAAAATGTTACATCAGCATTGCCCCAGGAAGTTGTATCAAATGCATTGATTTGATTGGCAGGCTGCTCCTCAGTTGGTACAGGATTCTGGGAGAAAACAGGAGTTGAAACATCCCAGCTGGCGTCCATTGCCTCCGGCTCACTTTCATTAACCGTCGTTTCCTTCTTTTCTTCTTCATTCCTATCAATCCCCATCAGACGGCGAGCAAAACCGTCGTCAATAGGAGTGAAATCGAGTTCGTTGTCATCATCGCCGCTAATGTGGTTATCACTGGAATTGGGTGGCTCCTCTCTGGGTGGAGGACTAGGTGGGTGCTGGTGGATGGACCGCATGTCAAACGCAGATTGGGCAGCAGACGCTTCGGATAGCATGTCAAGAGGAGGGTCAGCGTACTGCTTTCCTTCTTCAAGGTATGCTTGCAGTTGCTCTGCAATCTCCATGTCAGTGGGAGTTTTTGGACGATCCGCAACAGTGTCCAACTTGTCACTGGTGGATTCGTCGACGGGTACATCAGTTTCATTGGGAAGAGACAATTTACCAGGTTCCTCCTCTTCATCATGTGCTTCCGAAAAACCCACCTTTTTGGTAGGTGCCTTCACTTGCAAGTTGCTTGTGATATCTGTGACTTCATCATCCTCCTTTTCACGAGGGGGCATCTCGGCTACCAAATTCTTCGGTGACGCGGCAACAACAATCTTTCGCGATTTAATTTGCTTGATCAAATCTGTCTTTCGACTGACAGATTTTGGGGTGATAGTGGTGACTTGATGGCGTCTTGGTACTTGATTCAAAAGTTCCTCCTTCAAGTTGCCGTTTTTGGCAGCTAGTTTGGCTCGAATATAGGGCGACGAAAGAGCCGACTTGCGGTCAGATGTTCCGGAATTTTGGGGTGCTGTAGACTCATCAACAGAAGTATCAATGGGATCAACATGGAATCCTTTGGTTTCATTGACTGTGGAATCCGCGTGCCGAGGGCTAGCACTAATGAGAGCCTTGTGTCGCTGAAACATCATTTGCTTCTTCTTTCTCAGAGATCGGGCAGCATCGCGATCGTTTCCTGAAGTAGGCAAGGTGTCGTCGTCGTGGGATTCTTCCATTTTTGTCTTCGATACAATGGGGAATGACAATGTCACTCTGAAGTCGGGTCAAGAGGAAGTAAGCGTCCTGCAAGAAAGATAGAAACCACACCTCGTATTTTTGTCGTCGTGGTTTTTTGGGATTTTACGTCTACCTGGTAGCTCGATTTCATGAGAGTGGTGGCAATTAGAGCCCGTTGGGCAATTGCCTCGCTTGAGCCTGCATGTCGTAGTGATACTTGGTTGGTCGAAAGGTATGTAATATTAACCGTGTTAACGTCTTCATCGCTGCAAACTTAAACAGTTAGACAGATTGGATGGAATTTTAGGCAATGAACAGTATTCAGCTATGAGGATTAAGTACGAGGCAACCAGTCCCAATGCCCCACACGAACTTGTCGTCGTACGACGCCGCCGCCGCGCGCCCCTTGAGGACCAACTCGAACTCGAGAACATCAAAACTCTGTCCTTCACCCGTCCATCATGACGGAAGCCAGATTCGCGAAGAGATCGCAATCTGGAGATGAACGGACAAGATTCTCTTCACACATTTCCTTCAGGATATTGGCTTGAAAGGCAAGTTGCCCTCAACCTTCTTCAACTTGACACCCCAGAGAACAGGCACACATGCAATCCACAATGTTTCCCCGTACTTTCCTTCGAATCAATTCGTCAATGGCTATTGCTTCCAAGACAGCCAGAACGAGCTGTGGCACGTTTCATCTGGCAAATGCCTCCAAGCCAACGGTACTGGTGTCATCATGGAACCATTCCTTGCAGTCTCCCATTTGCACAATATCAACCGTTGCTTGTCGCCAGCTTTCACCACAACAAGATAGTACCGGAGTTCGGACTTTTTCCTCAAGGCGTGGAGGGAGATCGAAAGCGAAAGTGGAACCTCCAATGTTGAGCAACGAGGCTCTGGTGTCTGTTCTCACCAAAAAGTTTCCTCATGCCAAAGGCCCCAACGACATTGAAATTCGATTAGTTATTGACGAGGGTCCAGAGCAACCTGCAACTGTCAAAGTGTGCTCTTTGTCAGAAGCAATTGAGATCAGTCTCGATCGCATGGTGGATCTCCTGGGCACAGCCATCGATCAGGACCCCCCGGTCGTTCGAGCTGCTTCGCAGTCCAAACTGGCATACCAGAAAGAGCAGGCTGCTTCTGCCCAAAAGTCATCACAAAAGAGTAAGGGCAAGAAAGGGTTCAGATTTAGAGCAGGTATCGACGATCATGACTTGATGCGCAAAATTCAAGATCTCATCAAGACGCTAGAGGGAGGAACTGAATGCGAGTACACTGTTTTCTCCAAAGCTCGATTGCTACGCGAGAACCCCACTGCTGGTATGAATTTGGTGGATCGGATACAGGAGCTTGTTTCGCATTGTGGTACCCTCAAACGAAAGCCCTCTTCGAATGAGACTGGCTCCCACATTCGTGTACTCGTGGAACCTAAGAAGAAATAGAATTGTACCCGCGTTGTAATTCAATACTTTAGCTAAAATTGTCAAGTCTGTATCTGGAAGATTCCGTAGATCAGGTGGATTGATGTTGTTTTGATTTCACAAGTGAGCAATGCGTCAATATGCAAGTCCTTGAATCAAACGAGCATCATGATGTCAAGGAGTGAAAACCGATGAAACAACTAGCAATAGACATGTGTATGATTCTGCTTCTATAAACCAATATCAAATATTAGGCTCCCAATCTCAACACCTATGCCAGGAATCGTACATCTCTCGAACCATCTCGCGACTTCGTTTAGATTGGCGGGTGGCACTTGAGCGACGAGCAGCCCCCAAATTGGAATTGCTACCGCTTCCCATGGGATCTTCCCAGTCCCCCGAGCGAGCTGCCATGGTTGATGGGTTGACAGGATTCTTGATAGCGTCTTCTTTGGCCTCTTGCTGTCGTTGAGCAACAGCCCGCCAAAAATCGGCAGACTTGTCCAATGATTTTGTCACGGCGGATTCTGCACTGCTCAAGTCCTCCACAGCTTGGGCCAGTCTATTTCGAAATTCTTCTACTTGTTGGATCATCTGGGGCAGAGCGGCGAGAGATACGTCACGACTTTCACATGCTTGAATGTGAAAGGACTTGGTTCGTTGACACAGACGACCACGCAATGCCCCACCATAGACGCATGCAAGGATAGTGTGCTCCAAAGTGTGCAGGTCCTGGTCTTTCTGCACATCCAAGAGCAAAGCATCCGCCAAAACTGCATAGCTAACAGCCAATGGTTTATCTTGCAAGGAAGTCCCGCAGGCTGCATGAACACAGGACATTACGGAGAGCTGTTTTAGCTTGAGAATGGCGGCCTCACTCATCGGGAGAAAGAGCGAAGTATCAGCCGTATAGTCCTCGAATGTTCCAAAAGAAAACAAATCAAGTGTAGCTAACAATTGAGCTTCTTGCAATCCTGCAGAAAGAATCATTGCTTTTGCTTGATCAAACCCGGAATAGACTCCAGGGTGAGACACCATGCGGAGAACGATCAAGCGCACAGAATCAGACTTTGGAAGAGCCTCCTCAATTGAAGCCAGGAACATTTGAAGAGTCTTGACAGAGTCCACGCCTACAAGTTCTTCCATTTTCTCTTTTTTTGTATCTACCGCTAGAGGTCTTCCACAACTCCGCAACCAGGTTGGTGTAAGATTTCTGGAATGCAGGAGCAAGACCGGAGACTCCTCCTGACAGGGGCTCCCGGCCGGCGCTTGACCGGTTTCAATCTTCTCAAGCTCAGTTGTCAAGCTCAATTTGCTCACATGTTCCAAAAACAACCATAGCCACCCAAACCTAGTGCCGCAACGATGCTATTATGAGTCGGGTAGGGAATACCCAGGTTGCAGGCCCAGTTCCGCATGGCCTCTGTTATCTAGTGAGAGAAGGAGAGCAAGCAGTACAGGGAGCAGAGCGTGAAGGATATTCTGCACCTACAGCATTCATTGCAATTTCTGGTCCATCCATTTCGTTATGCAAGTTGTCTCGGCAAGGTCAACCATTGTTTTCTAGTCTCAGAAAAGGCGATATTGTGAGGTTGAATACAAATGTTTCCATTCAAATAGAAGGCCCGTCAAAGGATAAAGTGGGAGCCAATTTGTTATCGGATGCCATTGGTAGTTTCTCCAAGTTTTGGAAAGCAAGAGAGGAAACTGCTTCGGCTCCCATCGGTGGCAAAGCAATGTCTCTTTATGAACCAATAGCCACTCCAATACCGTCAACAATTGGCTGTTTTGGGTGTTTCATACACCAGATTCCCCAACCTTTGCTCTCTGTTGTTTTTGAGCATATTGAAATGGATCAGGATGCCATCTTGGATCCGCTTGCTTCCTCCAACTGGAAACGCCAATTGGTTGGAACCTACTTGCTCTACTCCGAAACGTTCACAACAGTCATCAAGCTCGGGAACAATAGCGCAAATCCGATCTTCAGAGTTCAGGCAGTGACTGTGCAGAACCCATCCAGGCTGCAAAAGAACTTCTTTGCCGTTGTACTTCCCAGTACACGCCTAGTTATTCGACCAAGGGAACAGCCTGCTGTTGGATCACAGACTCCCACAGCATCTCCCGTTGCTTCACCAGTTGCAAAGCTGCTGCAAGATACTATCAAAGCAATGGAATACGCCAAAGATCTCCCTCGGACGTTCTTGTTGAGCGGCCCGCCTGGTGTGGGAAAAACGCATTCGGTTCAGCAAGTGTTGGATATGTCCACCAAAGGTTCGGTTTGCCTTGTTTCTGTCAGAGGTTCAGAACTCCTTGCGACAGAGAATCCAGCTCTTGCCTTGAAGTGGGAATTCACTCGGGCTGCAAAACAGGTCCAATGGACACCGCAACGTGTTGTGTCGTTGATTTTTCTGGATGAGTTCGATGCTCTCATTAGTGTCGACTCCGTAGCAAACATGTTGGCAGCCATGCTAGATCGCATGACACTGGGCGAAGAGGGCGTACAAAGAAGGGATTTCTCCCGTAATCCGTGGCAACACGGCATGTTGGTAGTTGGAGCAACCAACCGCGTGGACACTATTCCAGCATTCTTACGCCGCGCTGGACGTTTCGATCGGGAGATTCCAATGTCACCCCCACTTCCCCGCGAAAGGGCCAGAATACTGTCCAATATATTGTCCTTGTCTCCAGACATTGCGAAACAATTGACAAGTGGTTCTGCTATGACTCAAGAGGTCGAGCGTGTTGCCGATCTATGTGTTGGGTATGTCCCCGCTGATCTAAACGCGTTGGTTAGGAGAGCTACCCTATTGTTTATGATGAACGATACCGACAATACGGGGGAATCACCCGTTGACTTTCTGGAAGTAGCCATGTCGGATGTCCCCGCTTCGGCTCTACGGGATGCAGCCCTGGTGGCTCCACCCAAAATTTCCTGGGACGATATTTGTGGGGACCCTGGTGGTGCCAAGACAGCCCTTCAGCAAGCGATCGAATGGCCACGTACCAAGGCTGCTGCTTTTGCTCAATTGGGTTTATCTCCGCCTCGAGGTATTTTGTTGTATGGACCACCTGGTTGTGCGAAAACAACGTTAGCTCGAGCATCGGCAGGAACAGCTGGTTTGGCATTTGTTAGTTTGAGTCCAGCCGAGGTGTACGCTTCCAGTTACGTAGGAGAAGCGGAAGCCATTGTGAGACGAGCCTTTTCGTTGGCCCGTTCTGCTGCCCCGTGTCTGTTGTTCTTTGACGAAATCGATGCGATATTTTCGGGTAGCGGCGGTCTGAGTGGACGGTCCAACTCCGCAGAAGCTCGGGTGTTGTCGACATTTTTGAACGAAATGGATGGGGTTGACAACAATAGTGGCAAAGACGGAGTCCTCGTCTTGGGTGCCACGAACCGGCCATGGACGCTGGATGCCGCACTCCTACGACCGGGTCGATTGGGGGATAAAATTCTATACATTCCTCAGCCCGATGAGATGGCTCGGCGAGCCATTTTGGAACATCATTTTGGAGATGTCACCGAGCTAGATTTGAGTCGCATGGCAAGTGATGCCATGAGTGGATTAATGACGGGTGCGGAACTGGTAGGGGCTTGCGAACGGGCCAAGTTGGAGTGGCTGCACCAATATGCCACAGAACATCCCTCCGCAGAGCTACCAACGAGCCAAGAAAACAAGTTTTCGAATATGCAAGAAATACTGGAACGCGTTCTTGCATCTGTTCAACCATTGTTGGCAGACTCGAAACAAATCCAAGAGTTTCAAGCGTTTGCACAAAGCATGGTGCGGACATAGTACAACTATTGTAAAAAGAAGACGATAGAAGATAGTTTCAGGAGAAATAGGCTTTGACTATACTATATTTTGACAACTTTTTCATGGAAACAATGACAACAAAAATATATGAATCGCATGGTTGAAGAAAATCACAGAGACTTAGCCTTTCCAGCCTCCGTGTTGGGAACAAAAGGAATACCAATCCACGTTGATTGAGCAAACTTTTGGTAAGAACCGGGGAAGTGAGCCATCAAGGATTCCTCCTCGTATGGAATTCTTCGTCGGAAAAACATGATAGCAGCGGCGGCGAACAGAATCATACTGCGCCAGTTATTGAGGAGAAGTTGTGTGCCAACACTCCAGTAGAAGAAGCCAAAGTAGCTTGGGTGGCGAAGAACGCTGTAGATTCCGTGAGTGATGAGGACGTGGTTGTCCTTCTTGGCGGTTTGGATCATGTGGTTGAAGGATTGACCAGCAGTGATCATAGCCCATGATCGGACAACTTGAGCGACAAGGACCACAATCGCTCCAGCACATGCGGCGGGGAAGAAGGCATTTGGGCAAAAGAGGAAGCGCAGAGAGAACTCGGTGGAGGCCATGAGGAAGGCTGCAGTGTAAGCCTTGGAGTGGTTGATAAGGAAGCTCTGCGAGGATGTGACGTCTGCGTTGAAAACGGCAGTGACAAAGAATTCTGACAAGTGGAAGATGGCCATGGCAGTGATGTAACAGCACCATTGGCCCACCATGGCAAGACGGTCAGCATCCATAAAGTTGATAGTGACGAAACCCGAGTAGTGGGCGGCGACAAGAGTCATCATGACAGCGTGAGAACCAAGGAGGAGTCCGAGGACGCTGCCAATCAAGGCGGATCGACCCAAGCTGTAAGTCGAGTCGAATTGTGAGTACTCGCCCCATCCCTCAAAGTTGAGCTTGGATTGTACTTTTTCCAAGAATCTGTTGACGGGTTGTAGTTTGCGAAGAAGATGGTCCATCATGGTTTCAAAAATTGTGGTTGTAAAAGAGAAGATGGTGTTTGGTGTCGGAGGGTTCTTGGCAATCAAAGCAATCAGAACAGAGATGCCACAGAATTGGAGGAGCAGAAAAATTTTATGATGGAGGAGCCGCGAAAATGAGATGGAAGTCGCCTACGTCGTACTTCCGCCCGCCTGCAAGAAGGAGACGTGGCTCGGCAGGATTCCTGGAGTTCGCAATACAAAAGAGAGCAGTTGAGTGGCTGCATGCCGTTGTACAAATTCAACACTCCCATCCATTCGTCAACTCCGGCTACCGTACGGTACCGCGTACGATTAGTACTAAGCCCCAGCCGGGTACGACCAAGGAGGTATCTTGGTGTTTCGGTGGCGGCATACGTACGTGGTGCTTCACTTCGTTGGCCAACGGTACTCACAGTAGTACCATCGTACGTAAAAAGAGAGTGTGGCAGGCGGTCATTTGTCCAAGCTTTCTTCCCCTTGCCCCGTTGGAATTCTTCCGATCAACCGGAATGTCTGTCACGCTACTACGGTAGTAGCCTTTTTCGTGTCTGCACGGTACTCGCTTGTGGTTCTGCTTACCTTGTCGCTGATTATTGTTGCAGTGGTGGCAACGGTCCTTCGGATGGTTGTTATTAACGACGACGTCGCCCCACCACCATTCGTTGTTGTCCGTCTAGTCGAAGGGAGATGACCGGTGAATACCAATGGCGACCATGACGACTACTCTTTCAAGCAAGCGACGGGAATGAATGACGACGACGACGGTCCAAAAATGGGAATCATGATGTAAGCAAACAGACTCTAGCCATTGCCGTCACGGGGTCTGTACGAGCATAAAATATAAATATATGTACCGTAGTTGCTTGTTAGTTAGTTACCTAGCTATCTAAAGTAGTAGTTGGTTCTAGTTTTCAACATGCAATTGTTTCTCGCTCGTCTCCCTTGTTGTTGTCGGAAACGCAAACGTGTGGTGTAGTAGGAGACATGAACAAGCGAATCGACATTGTTCGGGGAGATAGCCTACAGGTCAGAAAGAAGGTTGGAGATTTCATGGGGCCCAATCCAGAACCATCATCAAGGCAAAAGAACCGGTGCAGTTGCAGCCAGAATCCTATTGTCATGTGAGAGAGAATGATGTTGTCAAGAACTCCAGTCTCCCGTCGTGCAGAAGTTGCGGAACGATGATGATGGGGGGAGGAGATTCGGAAGAGGATTCTTGCAAGAATCTCCGAAGACCCGATGACACCTCAGTTGTATAGGAAGCATCCTATGTTGGAGAAGCTCCTACGAAATCGCCAAGGAATAAGTGGGTCTGAGGGAAGCCGTGGACGTTTTTGCCTACGCATTTCAAGTAGAAAAAGTACGTAGAAAAGCTTCGATCGAAATCGTCTGGCTTCGTCCTGCGTCAGTTCCCGCGCAAATTGTTTGGTCCACAGCCGCCCGCAATGGTTCGTGCGGTGCCCATAAAAACCCGACAGGAAAATCATTGATCATTGTTGATCCCCCTTTGCAACTTTCAATCGCCGTCTTTGTTTCACCATGGTACGTCCTGACCCTGTACTACAACTGACAGTAGACTGCAGGTGGTAGACCATCGACGATAGATAATAGACGATAGACGACAAACTCACACTTTCCTTGCTTGTCCCACCATTCCCGCCATGACAGTCTGAATCCGAGAGCTACGCCTTCTCTGCCGACATCAACCAGTTGTTGTCGTTGATCATCAACACTTTCTACTCGAACAAGGAGATTTTCCTCCGTGAATTGGTCTCCAACGCCTCCGATGCTCTTGACAAGATCCGTTACCAGTCCCTCACCGACTCTTCCGTCTTGGACGCCGAGCCTGAGCTCCAAATCAAGCTCGTCGCCGACAAAGCCAACAACACTCTCACCATTGAGGATTCCGGAATCGGTATGACCAAGGCCGACTTGATCAACAACCTCGGAACCATCGCCAAGTCCGGAACCAAGGCTTTCATGGAGGCCCTCACCGCCGGAGCCGACATTTCCATGATTGGTCAATTCGGAGTTGGTTTCTACTCGGCCTACTTGGTCGCCGACAAGGTCGAGGTCGTCTCCAAGAACAACGACGACGAGCCTTACAGGTGGAGTTCCGAGGCCGGAGGCTCCTTCACCATCACTGATGCCAAGGACGCCGGCATCAACCGTGGAACCCGCATCATCCTCCACCTCAAGGAGGACATGTCCGAGTACTTGGAGGAGAAGCGCGTCAAGGACTTGATCAAGAAGCACTCCGAGTTCATTGGATTCCCCATCAAGCTCTACACCGAGAAGACCACCGAGAAGGAGGTCACTGATGACGAGGAAGATGACGAAGAGGAGGGCGACGAAGACAAGCCCAAGGTCGAGGAGGTCACCGACGAGGAGGCCAAGGAAAAGAAGACCAAGAAGATCAAGGAGGTCAGCCACGAGTGGGAGCACTTGAACAACACCAAGCCCATCTGGATGCGCAAGCCCGACGAGGTCACCCAAGACGAGTACGTTGCCTTCTACAAGTCCATCTCCAACGACTGGGAGGAGCACGCCGCCGTCAAGCACTTTTCCGTTGAGGGTCAATTGGAGTTCAAGGCTATCCTTTTCTGCCCCAAGCGCGCCCCATTTGACATGTTCGACGGAGGAAACAAGAAGAAGCACAACCACATCAAGTTGTACGTCCGACGTGTCTTCATCATGGACAACTGCGAGGATGTCATGCCTGAGTGGCTCCAATTCGTCAAGGGAGTTGTAGATTCCGAGGATTTGCCCCTCAACATTTCCCGTGAGACCCTTCAGCAAAACAAGATTCTTCGCGTCATCAAGAAGAACCTTGTCAAGAAGTGTATCGAGATGTTCAACGACTTGACCGAGAACGAGGATGCCTACAAAAAGTTCTACGAGGCCTTCTCCAAGAACCTCAAGCTTGGAATCCACGAAGACTCCACCAACCGCGCCAAGATTGCCAAGTTGTTGCGATACCACTCCACCAAGTCTGGAGAGGAGATGACCTCCCTCGACGACTACGTCAGCCGCATGGCCGATAACCAACCCGGTATCTACTACATCACCGGAGAGTCCAAGCGCGCTGTTGAGACCTCTCCATTCCTTGAGAAGCTCAAGAAGAAGGGATACGAAGTTTTGTTCATGGTCGACCCTATCGATGAGTATGCCGTCCAACAATTGAAGGAGTACGAGGGCAAGAAGCTCCTTGCTGCCACCAAGGAGGGACTTGACATTGCCGAGGATGAGGATGAGAAGCAAGCTTTCGAGGCTGCCAAGGCCAAGACTGAGTCTTTGTGCAAGCTCATGAAGGAGGTCTTGGATGACAAGGTCGAGAAGGTCGTCGTCTCCAACCGTCTTGCTGACTCTCCTTGCGTCCTCGTCACCGGCGAGTACGGATGGAGTGCCAACATGGAGCGTATCATGAAGGCCCAGGCACTTCGTGATGCCACCCAATCCGCCTACATGATGTCCAAGAAGACCATGGAGGTCAACCCTACCAACTCTATCATTGCTGCCCTTCGCGAGAAGGCCGATGCTGATCAATCCGACAAGACCGTCAAGGACCTCATCTGGCTCTTGTACGATACCTCTTTGTTGACTTCCGGATTCTCCTTGGAGGAGCCCGCCACTTTTGCTTCCCGTATCCACCGACTTGTCAAGCTCGGACTCTCCATTGATGATGATGGCGACGATGGCGACGACGATGACATGGATGATTTGCCTCCTCTTGATGGCGATGATGATGACAACGAGGAGTCTGCTATGGAGCAAGTCGACTAAGTTGTCTACAGGGAGCCTACTATCCAATGTAAATTCTAGAGATGGGTGTTTTTGCTCCAAAATATTATTTATTGTTTCTTGTAGTACTCGCAGCGTTTGCTGATGGTTTATAGCCAGCGAACACCATACACGTTGGCGGCGTACTGTGTGATTATTCGGTTGCCACGCACAAACCCCTGTGATGGAACCCAGCTAAGGGACTAAAAAGATAACCCATTGGTTCTTGGTTCATGTAAACGCTTCATTTCCTAGCAGTTTTATGACTTTCATATGAATTCCCGTGAGACACCACAAACCCCAAAATAGCGCTATAAAACACAGGGTTGTGCCATCATCGAGATGAAATTGCTTTAGTGATATTGGTGCAAACAGTCCAAATAGTCCCCATACCCCGAACTGCTTGCCCAGCTGCTACTGGACTCGACACCAGTACCTTCACCATGCTCATTGAACGAAACAATGAGTTGCCACGGTTGATTGCTAGCAACCATTTCTTCCACATTATCACACCAGTCACTCTTGCTCACTCGAGGGACTGTCGGTGTTGAGTGGTCCGCTCTCCAGAACCCTGGAGCAATAGTGAATGAGTAGTTGTCATATTCCAGAGGTTCGCCTCCTGCCACTCCATATTGATGCTGCAGACACAACCACAATAGAAGTCATTAGATTTTGAAAGGGAAAGTAAAACACAAGACAAATGCCAGATGAACTTACCCAATGGTCTGGCTGAACGGAACATTCGAGGTATTTGGGGAATAGTTTCAAGACGACATACCATTCCCCGTTACTGGCCTCCATCCACCTGCGAGCTACATCACAGCCTCCAGAGTTGTAGACAAAAATAACTGGGCGATCATCCACATGAGCCCAGCCCTCGTGCCAAGCATACCACTTCTTGAGGTAGTCCAAATCCTCCTTGATAGATGAAGCACTTGGTGTTCCATACCGCTCCTGTTCGTGGTAAGCCGTGAGCTTGACGCTTGATCCCAAATCAGCAATCTTTTCAAGCATCATTGTAAGGCGTCCTCTCTCTTGATTAGTTTCGGGCCCCCACCAAGAGGCAATGGCCATATCAGTCCAGGCATACTCAAATGCATCAATGTGATTCTCGATAACACTCTTGTCAGAGTTCGAATACAAACCGAGATCTGGGATATGGTGGACAAGTTCCCCATTTACGGTCCACGTTTCAGGATACCACTACACGCACAACGAGAATGAGGAAGACGATGAAACAATACGACATCCAACAATAGTATCACGTACTGGGTAGTAGAACATCGCCCGAATCGGAAATTCAAGACTAGCAGAAGGTGGACCATTGTAGCTTCCACGCGGTAGCCCATCAAGCCATACCGCATCATACCCTTCAGCAACAGCAATGCGACCGGCGTCATCAACAATGAGTTGAGCACCTGCGTGGTCATACGTCTCGCTTGTCCAGACCGCCTTGTTGTTGCTCTTTCGGATGATCATGTTTCCGTCACCCTGGACGTAGGCGCGGTGTCCCTCACCGTCGGTCTCTGAACTCCAGATGGTGCTGCCACTGGAATCTTGTAGAACGAGACTGCCGCTATTTGTTAGTCCAACTTTGTATGCGTTGCTGGCTGTAGAATCATCAAAATTAGAAACCGAAGGTTAGTGCATGCGCCTGTCAAATCATTGAATTGACAATCAAGACTTACGGGAACTAACAAACTCTCCCTTTTCAAGGCGGTTGTTCGAGGCAATGGCAACGGCGTATGGAAACTCCTTAGTCCCAGACTGGGTCTTCCCACTGACAGGGCGGGGCGTCGGAGAGATCGGTGCAAGGGTGGGAGAAGGGACAGGAGCTTGGGTCGGGGATGGCACTGGGGCTGGGGTAGGTCGAGTCACTGGTGCTGCCGTTGGTGACGATCCACACCCAACACACCCATTGATTGCCAAGTAATCAATATTGGGGCCGGTGCTTTCTTCCGCCAAAATTTTGATGTCATGATTTCCTTTGGACAAGGAAACACTAATAGTTTCCGATGCCCATGTCGTCCAGCTGCCAGTTGCATAAAACTGAAACAATCCCTGGCGGCTTCCATCCACATACAGAGAACAGTTTCTTTGGTTCTTGGAGGAGTACCTGATAGTGAGGTCATACTGAGCTTGAGAAGGTACACTGAGAGTCCATGTTAGATAGGAACCGACGTTTTTGTAGTCACCATATCCCGACCCTTCGTAACCGGAGTGCTTGTTCAAGATGTCGACTGCATGAGTCTGGGCATCTTCCGCTTGATAAACTGTATACTCAAGAGTCCTCTCTTGTTCCTCGGTGGCGGCTGGAGTTGGAGCTGGAGTTGGTGCAGCCGTCGGTGACTGAGTTGGTGTCGACGTAGAAGACTCTTCCCAGTCGACCGAAAGCCAGTCAACATTTGGACCATAGTTTGGTGCCGTAAGTTCAAGAAGATGAGACCCCTTACCCATTGGCACTTGCTGTGTTTCAGTTTGCCATGTTGTCCAAGAACCAGTTCCTGAACAGGAAAAGGTGGCTTTCAGACTTCCGTCAATATAGAGGTCTAAAGGACGACTGACCTTTGTGGCGTAGCGAATGGAAATTGCAGCTGTAGTCGCTGAAGAAGTGGAATGGGTCCATTGAATGGTACCACCTCCATAGTCAGCATAATCGCCATAGCCAGTACCTTCATATCCCGTGTGTCGGTCATTGAGGTTGACATCAATGAGAGTGCCAGACTCAGCTTCATAAACCGCATTCAAAGCTTGAATGCGATGGGTTGCCAAGACAACCAGGAACAAAGCGAGTAAATTACTTCTGGGTACCATTCTTCTTCTGTAAGCCAGAACCAAAATTATGAGCACAACAAGTCGGAAGCAACACTCTTTTCTTTAGCTGAAAACGTGAGCGAAAGGCTCAACTTGCATTGGATGAGGAGTGTTGCTTGTCATTTGTGACATTCTCACATGGGAAATCGAAGATGGCACATGCATTTTGTGTTGGCGAGAGCCAGTCCAGTCCACGTCGGTTCTACGTAGACGACAGGGCACAACAGAAGGACGAATAATAACGGCCTACCATGTATTTTAACCGCTTAATGCCGGGAGTCAATGTCCGAAACGACAAACATCTCTAAATAATAAAATTTGAACGCACCACTCCCGTCATTAGAATTTTGCCCGCTTCCACCATGGTAACTCCGACAAGTCCAGCTTTTCCCGCCCACGAAAAGTGC
This sequence comes from Nitzschia sp. Nitz4, assembly GCA_013372465.1. Lineage (NCBI taxonomy): Eukaryota > Bacillariophyta > Bacillariophyceae > Bacillariales > Bacillariaceae > Nitzschia > Nitzschia sp. Nitz4. Next base: position 26,666 of record WXVQ01000043.1, on the reverse strand, counting down.
TGGATGGTGCGTTGAACGCAACTCTGGCCAAAGAAAACTAGGATCACAATAGCATTGGATTCTTGTTGGGAGTGATTGCGACAAAGCACTCACGGAGTTGATGGTTGTTGGAGCACCTGTCTCAATGAAACTGGCCAGTCGTGGTGTGATCCAGGTGTCGTCTATCTAGGGCAAACCTGTCGCAGCTACCGCTAGGTAGAGTACCAGGCAAGTATGGTAAACTAGAGCTTCTCACCCTTAGTTTTCTCGCGACACGTGCATGTCCAGCAATGTCATGCTGCTTTGCTTTCAAAAAATGAAAGTGTGTGTAAAGAACTGTTTCGGAGAATGGGACTCAGCTCTCTAGATGACCGGCGTCCTGTTCTCAGCAATAAGCCAAGTCTTCTGATGGCAATAAGAACTAAAGCCACATTCATTCCCACGGAGCGACTACTGCATTCCTATTGCCGGCTAAATGTAAGTGTACGAGGTACTCTCAGATTGAATAGCTTCCGAATGAACCATGAACGAATGATAACAATTTGTTTTTGTTTTGCACTGGCGTGTACGAGCTAGCTTGTATTTCCAATATAATGGACTTGTATTCAAGGTTCAACAGTACTTTACTCACAACATACACTTTTGTTTCCATAAACTTATTTTAGAAGTATAGTGTGGATTGAGCTGCTCGTCTCATTTGATGATCTTGCCCTTCCTCAGCCTAGCCTCTAAATCGACGGCGTAGGAATAGATTTTGTCCACAGGCTGAGGTTCCCCCCAAATGTCCAACTCTCCATTCTCACTATCATAATGAATGGTCGCACCCGGGTGATCTTCCCTTAGTTTTGCCAAATTCTTACCACGTTTTCCAAGGAAGACCCCCCTCATAGCAGGCTGAATGTGAATGTTCTTGTGAATGTGACCGTCGGGCAGGTCCTCGTCCTTCGGAACAAGTGATTCACCTTTGTATTCCAAATCCTGTTGGATGGCAGCGTGTTCGAGGACACGGATGCCATCGCGAAGGCGAGCCACATGCCGTTCTGGCCCCCAGATAATAATTGTGCGGTTTCCAACAATATGGTAGAAGACCATGGGCACACCCTGGTTGGTCGTAACATATTGTTTAATATTGAGGTGTTTGGCTCCGAGGATCAACCCCATGATATTTCCTTGACAAAGTACGATGTGTACGCGGGTATGTCCCTTTGGTAGTGCTTCCGCGGCGGGAGGTACCTTTGGACGTTTTGGTTTGGAAGAAGACTGACTCCACGTCTTACCTTGTTGGGCAGCCCATGCCTCAGGGACATACGTTACAATTTTGCGGCGGCCTTGTGAAAAGACAGCTCCACTTTTCTTTGTGCCCTTGACAGCATCTTTCATTGACACTCCACGCTCAGACATGCGTTCCTGGGCATGCCTCGTTAGAGTTTGAGAACTGACAATGTCCCCCTGTTTTGTTGAAACAAAGTTGTTGAAATCCTTTTCCCTTCGAAGAGTCCCTTTGTTGAGTTTCCCATTGTATTGGTAGACGAAGTCCTGGCCGTCATTGTAGGCTGGCATGGTGAACGGCCTTCAGCAACTTAGAGTTGGATTAATACTGGAAGATCTAAATCTGGGGTTTTGATGTGAGCATCTCCATATCTCATCTCTTCTTGTACGTCCTACGATACCATCATTTGTGGGGATGCGGGATGATGTGGTGGGGGAATCACCACGACGACGACGCACCACCAGTCAAGTCGGGGAAGTCTGCTGGTTGTCCGATACGACACTTCCCAGACATCAGCCTCCATTACCACCACCACCACCACCTCGACTCCTCCTCCTCGTCCTCCTTACTCGTTCTGTCAAGAACCACATTTCGATAGGAGCCAGTAAAAGGGCAAGACTTGCCTGTTAGTGCAAACGCAATTCATTCTAGGCCTTTTTCTTTTTGTAGGGTAAGCCCATGTTCAGAGGAAATCGTACTCACAGATCTTCAGGAGAACGTGGCGGTCAAGCCTCCGCACATGCGCAACAACGACAACCACCTTCTGACCCATCTCAAAATGTACAAGAAGGCAGTCGGAGAAACCAATCCAACACTCGCACCTCGGGGGCATCAAGGCGTCAACAAAGGCAAATGACACGCCAACAATATCATTTGGTAGCAGACGAGATTGAAAGTCTACTCCTTGACGAGGCTGGTGGAAGGAATGCAGAACAATTGCTCCAGGAGTGTGAGATGGATAATGGCGAACAAGATGATTCAGGAGATTCCGACGAGGATGAACCTAACGACCCTACTTTGACTCCCAGAACTCGGCGTTCCAATCTGGGTGCCTTGTCCCTTCATGCTTCTTTGCCTTCTGTCTTTTCGCATGCCGCGTCCACTGCCGCGCCAAGAACCAGGGATGATTTCCTTCCCCCAGGGCAATTCGATACATCTCCTCGGCCTGTATCGAGTAGACTGAATCCGTTGAGAAACTTCCGACGTAGGCGCTCAGCGGCTGATGCAGACAGATCTTCGGCACGAAGACGAAGATCGTCAATACCGCGGTTAAGGGAACAAGATGTCAATGCGTATGATTTGTTTGATTCTCCTGGAGCAGATGAGGCTCGACACCGTGCGAGTATGAGGCAGGCTCGTCGAACGAGCTGTCCTTCTTCTAGCAATGACTTTTCTGGTTCTTCTAATGCTGCATCAGAGGGTGCATCGAATCGGACCGTTTCTTTTGCTCCTGGTACCAACTACAACAGCTCACACGGCAATGGGCAAAACTTTGTCATTTACGATGCAAACAAGTACGTTGCTCCCAACTTGCCTTTCTTCACCCCAATCTTGGTTTTGCTCGCGGTCATCTTTGTTTTCTTGCTTGTGGTCCGTGTTATTGTCGGTCTTCTGACCATGGCAGTGGGCTGGCTGTTTGTGGCACTCTACACCCTTTTCATTTTCCAAGAACTCTTATACCGGCCAGTCCAATTAGTTTGCATGTTGCATCGCCGCCCGGTTCTTGCTTGGTCAGGTTTTGGAGCCATCCTTGGATTGGGGACAAAGGCGGTCACACTCTTCCAAGACGGTGAGCTCCTTTTAACTTTATTTCCTGCTAGCACCGCGGCGATTGGTTCGACGACAACATCAGAGCCACTGTTGAATCTAGTGAATGATATGTTTGGCATGTCATCAGATTTACGTTTGGTTCCAAATATGCTAGGGGGTGCACTCATTGGGCTTCAAGTCGGTCTCCTTTGGTATGGGTGGCTCGGCACGTCTTCGGATCCGTCCATTCTTACTGTCTGGATTCAGTACCGGTCAATGGATATCTACAGGTTGTTCTGTCAACACCGATTTGTTGTCCTTGTCACAAGTGGCTGTCGTCAAATGGTGCTCCGATGGAATCGGGTGGCTTCCCGTCTTCAACATCTTTGTGCTCATTACACATGGGCCGTTTTCAGGAGGTTGATCAGTCCAGTTGCAGACCCTAGCAAAACTCTCGTTTGGGTGAGGAACCTCATGACTCGTCCCCGGTATGTGATGCTTCAATGCGTTACAAATATGTTCAACCCACCAAGGGGCAAGCGTGTGGATCTGGACCCAAGGGAGAGCGACCGGCGACAATGCATGATATGCCTGGAAGGTTTCGTCGAGGAGAAGCTTCAACGCCGACGATCATCGAAATTAGGAGAAGAGCACCTTCCTCTGGAGGATCGAGATGATCTCAACATCTCAAGTTTGTACCGCAGACGATTCCTGCGATGTGGGCACTGTTTTCACGCTCATTGTGTACAGGAGTGGTTTTCGATTTCAGCATCGTGTCCTATCTGTCGGGTCCCATCTTCTGGTCCTGTGTCCATATTACCTGCAGACGGTACAGCTGGTAGGACCAACTAGGCTACCAGCGACCTTGACTTTGTTCCAAGCAACGAGATTCGAGACGACGTTTCCTGTATTGCATTCAAGCCCCAGTATTCTACTAGCAACAAAGAACCCTCGGGTTGTGGTAAATGTTGAGACTAGTAATTATGTGATCTTTCGTCGGCCTATGCCAATGTGCTGAAAATCGACCAATCGAAAACTTGAAATGATTCTGAGATTCAATCTCAGGTCAGCGAGAACTGGAGTAGAGGGAAGTGTAATCAAATTTCCTATGAAAATCGAATGATTGTAGAGGTTGCACCGTTGTTGTCAAGACGCTCTTCATCGTAGATTTACTGGACAGACCAATCTTGGTCCTTCTCGCTGGAATCTTCCACCAAAGTGCTTTGGATAGTTTCAAGGGCTGCATCAATGATATCCAAGACAGATTGAATATTGTTTATATTGTTTTCCTGACTTCTTGACTGCGAGAATCTAACTCGGAAGGCACCATAACTTTCTGGGATCTCGTCGATCGCCAGCACCACATTGGCACGCCATGATGTGGGGTTGTTGCTGGGGAGTGAACTTTGAGTATATGGAAGGGGCTTGCTCATTGCGGAGAACGACTGGTGATGGTATAGTTTTTGAGCTTTTTGTGATGCGAAGGTTTTATGCGATGGAGTGACACAAATACCTGCCGCCACAGGTTTGTGAAGAGTGAAGATGAGTGACCTTGGGATGATGATGTGGTTGGAGTTCCTGGCTTGGGTATCAACAGAACTCGTCGCCTACGTCGGGTTTATATTGCCTGGCGCTGAGATGCAGTCTTTGACAAGGTTCGCTGCTACTACAACAGCCGGAAATCCACGTGCAATCGATTAAGACTTGCTCTGCCGCTACATTCCTTGCGCCAAAAGCTCGGTTCTCCGTGCTGCAGGCTGTTCAAGTTCGGGCTAGTAGGACATCTACTACAAGGAACCATGGGGTTTCAAAGGTTGGGTACAAGGCTTGAATATCATTGTGACTTTGATTAATAACACAAGAGATTTAGGATACGATTAGAATGGGCGACGACGACGTAGCAGCCATTTCGGCGTCGTGCGCGACCCTGGTCGAAGACCAGAACCTTCGGGTTGGTATTGGTAGTAACCTTCTGGATGATTCCTCACGAAGAGCAATAAACGTCTACTACTAGTGGTACAACTCCTACAGTGCCTGTCTCTGCAGAGGAACTTATATCCTCCTGAACTACATTAAATAATGTTGTATGCAGCAAAGGGTTTATCCTTGCTGACTGCAGCGCGAAGTACTCATCGTAGAGCGGCATCAATGGTGCTGGGCATTCGGGACGATGGTGGCTGCTGTAGAGCTAGCTAGTAGGAGGGTGTGCTTCATCAGCACCCTCATTGAAGCAAGGAATGAGCAGAAATATTAGTTGCCACCGCCGGCTTTTGTGGTGTTTCGGGAGCAGTGACTACCGAAGTCCTCCTGGTGCCAGTAATAGTGAAATTTTCGGTATCGCTACCACCGTTTGAAGTTCTAACGATAGTAGTACGGTAAGTAGTATTCTCCTTCTCGTCGTCCTCCCTCCTCCTCGTCTCAGTAGCAGCATGGAGGTGAGTGAAAGCATAGAAGTTCGCATTCCTATTGGTACTGTCAGCGTTCCTTCTTGACAATACTCTACTCTACTGGTGTGGAGCTGAATTTGTGTTGCTGTTCTACGTTGTCAAGATGAGGTACCTCTCCACTACCAGTGATCCTAGCTAGAGAGAAGAGAGAGGAGATCGAAGGAGGCAGCATGCGACAATAGCACGTTAGTGGTTTCCGAAGTTTTAGTACACGTTAGTACTGACTGCTACTACCGGTACTAACGTTAGTACCGGTAGTACTAGTAATACGTGAAAGTGACCATGTCCTAGGAAACGTACACACGTAGCTCGCATTGAGGCACCATGTCCAGTTCCACAACACCTTTGGTTCTAGTTAGTACATGATAGAAAGCTAACAAGATCTAGTGGTAGTATCAATCTACTAGCATTTCCACGTCCTCCTCTTCCAAGTGTCCGGTGTGGCCACCACCAAGAATCCTCCTCAAAATTGGGCCCACAGCTTCTTGGACAGGTTGCACCAACAATGGGCCAGGAAAAATCGAGGACGAAGAAGAAGGCTGCGTAATGTTTGCTGATGCCGCGTTGAACTCGGAAGACATGAAAGGTGGCACAAAATGCACTTCGAGTTTTTACGTTGCCAGAATGCACCGAAAATCCCTCCTCCTTGTAACTTGTGAAGGAGCAACGTCACCAACACATGGTGGAGCAGCAGGGGGACGAGAAGGAGGACGAGGACTTTACTGCAATCTTGGAGGAGGTAGGTCTTCCTCCTGCTGCTCCTCTTCTTCTTCTTCTTCTTCAAGAGCCACCACATCTTCGACTGTTCTGAGGACAGAATCAATGATATCCAAAACTGATTGGATATCGACTTCTTCATGCTCCCCTGGGTGGAGATGGTTCGAGTGTGAAGGACCACCAGCAGCACGAGGACCCTCCTGTTGGTGATAGTGGTCGTAGTCCCCCTCAGCATTTTCAAACAGCTGTATGATATATGGACACCATGCTTGTGGTTGGAGTGTGATGTAGTTGGGGTCAATGTTGTGATTGGGAAACGAAGGTGTTGGCGAAGATTTGCTCATGTTGAGTTTACAGGAAACAAGCCTTATGGTTTGAAGGACAAAGAGTTTGTGGTTCTCTGTATTTTTGTTTTTGTGAGGGTGAGTGTTCATGCTTGATGCATCATCGCATGGAGTTTGTGGTCAGTGGTCATAAGGGAGCATTCTGGCCCAGTATAAGTCATTTACCGCCCAAAAACACTGGAGACCACTGTTTGCCTGTACCAATAAACAAGGAAATCGTCTGTGCAATGATGAAATCAGATGCCATGAACCAGAGAATTCTTGTTTGGTCCCAGATAAATGTCAATTATTAACAAGGGATTTGGACCCTGTTCGCATTGTGCTCCACATTGTAGCGGGAAGTCCGGTTCTCCGACTGAGCGGCTATTTAGGGTTCGGGCGGCGTCTTCCCAAATAATTTAGAGTCTATTTCCTCACGTCAAGTCATTCTGTAAAGTACTAACTGGCGGACAACAGAGTTCGACCGAATGAGTATCTACAGCTGCAACAGAATGCGGGCGACGTCGCATTTTGTGCACGCGACCTACAAAATGGACGCTATTCTTGACCTTGGACTTCGCGTTGATGCCGCAAAAGGATCAAGGCAAAGATGTAGGAAGAAAACCATTGTAGAGAATGGTAGAAAGAGGAAGCCCAACCATAAAATCGAGTTACCTTTTGATTGGAACTACTTAGTGCACCACCGTGTGGCCAATCTACGTGACGGATCAGAGAACTTCAGGCCGTGTTTGGAGTTGCCCAAGGAGCAACTGCAACTCTCTCGTAGTTCTACAAGAGTCTGGGCTATCATGAGAGCTATTGAAATCAATTTAGAAAGTAATCGCCCATGATCTCAGACAATCGTGTAGTCTGTTCCGCCGGAGAAACAAGGGAAGTTAATAAGGACGGTGGGCCGCAAACCAACGCGTGTTGGCGAAAGTCTCCTCTAGACTTCATGAACTAGAGAAGCAAGCAACGATCAATACGCCCGAACATTCTTGGGAAGTATGCGTTCTGGTTCCATAATTCGTGCATTGTGGTTCCGTCTACTACAGTGTTCAGATAGAGCGGATCGTCGAACTGTACCAGGTCCCCTTTTCATTCTTGCAGTACTTTTAGCTTCATCATTGTTGGTGTCGTATCGGAACCTTTTTATCCCGGTATCTGGTCAAGAGTCGAGAGACAACCAGAGTTCTACTATAATGCAGTACTAGCTACTGCACAACAAGTCCCAATCCAAGAAGCGTGTCTAGCGAATGTGATCTCGGATAGCGGTTTGCAATTCAAGCCCGACAGAAGTTGAAGCCGCATTTACAGGGATCACTTGGCACTCATGGAAGCGTATACCGGTAGTCCAACGCACCCCTCCCTCCCATCAAGAAGATAATATCTCCCAACGGTTCCAACAGAAGGATACTCCTTCTCATCACCGCCCAACACAGTAGGCAATAGTGCATATGTTCTCCCAACACCGCTATTGCTTCTTCGCCTCCGCCGGAATCTACGGCAGCTATAATGATGACTCTTGTCTCCGCTGGTGGAAGCCAAAGGGGGCAAAGTCATAGTCCTCACGATAATATTCTTCCACCAGGGATTCCAATTCGGGAGTAAAGGTATCCTCCTTGGTGGGATGACTGGACGAAGCGACATGGTTCTGCATATCCGCCACTCCGTGATCAAAGATACTGAGATTTCCGTGGGGACCATAGCCTGTCGCGCCAAACTCCTCCCACAATCCGACCCGCTGCAAAAGTGCCGGGCCGTCGACTTGTAAATTCTCCATGTGCCCCACAAAGTTGATGTATGGCCAAAACTTGGGTTCCATCCGATGGTATTGCGGTCTCCAGTGTGCATCCGAACAGTTCTGAATGACTGTAAGAAAGCCTGGAAAGGTGGTGGCTTGTTTCACACAATCTCCTGTTTCCTTACAACACTTGTTTTGCATGAAGTTGTGAAAGTTGCCAAGTCCCTTATCGGCCCAAGCCGAGAGAACGCGCGACTTGGGGTCTCTCACAAAGATGGCTCGGGTATAGTTGGGTGAATTCATCATCCTCGTGGCCTTCTTTGTGGAGTAATCCGACAAATAGGTAAGACCGTTGGTTTTTGGATTGTGTGGCAACATTTGGTTGGGGTTCTGTGACTGCCAGTTTTCAAACCCCTTGACTTTCCGAAAGAGTTGTTTGAAGGTGGTACATGCGACTTTTGGAACGGAAAAGAAAATAAGGCGATACTCTTCCAAAACAATGGGAGAGCTATCCCATCCCCCACTTCGGTAGATAGAGTCGTTTCTCTCCACCACAACAGGCTCGAGGGGTGTTGGTAGTAGTTGGCCCTGGTCGAAGGAGTACCCAACCGTAGTAGAATCGAGATCTCGCCGAACATCCGGCATCGGGTTCGTCGCGCCCCACCAAGACACAGAAGTGAGAAACATTACGACCAAGAGGCGACCCAATAGTCTTTTGTTGGACGACCACATGATGTTGGAAGTCGTGTGTTTGTTGTAGAGGAACACAATACTCGCAGCGTTTTTTGTGTTGCAGGATGTCAATCTTGGTCGTTGTTTGTGGGCATTGAAGCCTATGGTGAGGTTTGCGAACGGCTTTTCTTGTGTCAAGGTCCTACGACAAGAGAAGCAGTTCTCCACCCTATAGGTAGTACATTGTTATTATTATGATACATACCTATGTTACCGGATGGAACTCCCACGTGATGATGAACGTCGTGTGGGAGTGCCAAGATTGGGCATTGGTAGTGCCAGTGTTGCCACTACTCTAGGTACCGGTAGATAGTACTACCTAGCTACCGGTGAAGCAAGTGGTGTTATTGTAGCGAAGAGGTTGCAGCCACAACAAGGCAATCATGTCGTTAGCGGCCTTTTCTCCGAAGCCAAGGAGCAGAACGCCTACAAATTCCCTTCCTTGTTCCCCAGAGGACAGGAATTCCATGTCCTCTCCTCCGTTTACCGTACCTGGTCAACTGCATTTGGAATATTCCACGTCCACTGCACAACATGCTAAGAATAACCAAGGGGGTGCTGGATACTATAGTCCCTCCAAAGCTTCACCTTCTCATCACGCCAAGACTGGCATCTTTCAATTGCCGTCATCGCTCCAGCATTTTTATGTGTTGCCTGTCCTGTTGTTGGAGTTTCTGGCTCTGGCATTGACTCGTGCCGTTTTGCCAAGTATGTTGCTACAAGAATACGGATCCAGGACCTATTTGGTTCTTGGATTTGCCGATTGTATTCGAGGTCTCTTGGCGTTTTTGGCCTGTCCACTCTTTGGGAGGCTTTCCGATGTCTTTGGACGCAAGAGTTGTTTGTTTGTCACCGTCTTGGGGACCTGTGCGCCAGTTTGCAGTTTGGCCTTGTTTTCGTGGAAATCACCGGTGGATCAAGCCTTGGTCTTTTCGGATGAAACTACCTCGTCCATGGATGGTGATGATGATGGTGTTGGTCATCATATCTTTTTTCTTCCACCCATGGCCATCCCTGTCTTTGTTGTCCTGCTCAGTTTGTCCGGGATGTTCTCCAGTACATTCACATTGGTCTTTGCGTACATTAGTGATACGGTCTCGGACCGCGAAGAGAGAGTTTCTGCCTACGGTCTAGCTCTCGCTACATTTGGTTTGTCCTTTACTATTGGTCCCATGGCAGGAGGATACCTTGCCAAGACCAATACACATTTTGTCTTTATCTCCAGTCTGGTGCTTGCCATTCTCGATTTGCTCTACATTCATTTCATCCTACCCGAATCCAAACAGGATCTCCAACAACGCAGCGACACTTCGGATGTGGAGGATGATAATGCCAGCACTTCGGTGTCCTCCATACTCTTTCTGAGACGCCAATTGGATATTGACTGGAGCCCCCTCGATAGTCTTCGACTCATTCTTCACGATCCCTTTCTCCGCAAAGTAGGCCAAGTGGCGTTTTTCTACTACACTGGTCTCTGGGCCGTTATTTCTACTCTCTCGCTCTACGCTGTCCAGCAGTTCCATTTGTCTCCCGAAAGGCTCGGTGAGCTTATGAGTGCCTTGGGTCTTTGTACCATGGTCGCTGAGGCTGTTTTGGTCCGTATCATGGTGCCCCTCATGGGCGAGAAGCACGCCACGCGATTAGGTCTCTTGAGCTTTGCGGCTCAATGTCTCATCTTGGGAGGTGCTCAAAAGCCCTGGCATCTATTCGTATGTGTCGCTTTTTCCCTTCTGGGCAACCTCGTGTACCCCAGTCTTAGTAGTTTGGTCAGTTCTACCGTGGAACCCAAGAGGGTGGGAGAAGCGCTGGGAGCCATTAATGGGGTCAAGGCTCTCACGGAAGGACTGGGTCCACTTCTCTTTGGTGCCCTCATGACCGTTTCGGAAGATTCAGACTTCCCAGGTTGGCCCTACTGGATCGCCGCACTTCTTGTCTTGGTCGCCTACGATGTATCCAGCAAGTTGCCAGAAGATCACCAGTCCATCACTGCCACCCAAGAATACATTCATGAACTCGAGTTTAAGCGACGGAACAGCCCCAAGTCTTCTGGGAGAGCCAACGATGACGACGAGGATGATCAGCAAGAGCGGGGTTGTCTGAAGCGTCCAACTCCCGTCAGAGATGAGGACGAAGAAGTATACCAACACTTGTTGAGTGACATTGAAACATCTGATGACGACGACATGGTCTTGATAGAGAAAACCAAGCCCCGAAGTCCCATGACTGGGCCGTTTCAAGAATCACCAGCAGGAGAGAATCTAGACTTGAGCTTTTTCACTCCACCCCAAGGTCCAACACCATCCTCTATCGACGAAACGTTTCGATTTGCGACACCCGCAAAACGACAACCAAAATAACTACATCGTATTATTTGTAAAAAATAGAAAATGGGGTAACATCATTTACAAATGTATCTTCACTGATTCAAATCTTTGCGATAACTTTTTCCAAAGGGCTGCATGAACATAGAATGCCTCGGTATGTGTTTGTGGACGGAAAAGGTTTAAGGGTGGTTCGGGGTCCTATCAACTGGCTGTTGATGACCGCCATTTCCAAAAAGGATACTTTACTTGTGGACAACCCGAATCATGCCTCGATCCTCTTGTTGCTTCACCAAATCGGCATACTCCTTTTCACGTTTCCTGGTTTCTTCCTCTAGTTGTTCCGACTCCTTGAGCAACACTTTTCGAGCAGCACGCTCTGCTTCTTCATATGCCAATTGTCGTATCTTTTCGTGCTCTTCACGTGCAGCTCTGTCCTTGCGCAGTTTGGCAAGTGCTGCCGCCTTTTGTTTTTCAAGCTCGGCCTGTTGGGCTTCTCGGGCCTTGTCAGCAGCCTCCTTTTGCTTTCGAATGAGCTCTTCTTGTTCGGCCTCTGCCTTGGCTTGGGCCTTTGCTCTGGCTTCTTGTTCAGCGCGACGGCTCACTTCTTCTTTCCATTCGCTCGTCGTTTCCAACAAACCCAAGTATTCCTTTGCCTTTTTCTGATATTTTTGATAGTCCTTGCGTTGTTTTGCCTCCTCTTCTCCATGATCTTCTATAATATCCTCAACGAGACGACGAACCTTGTCATATTTACGAACTGTGAGCTCATAGTCAAACTTTAACACAGCCACAGGAATTGGCGTTTCTTCCTCTTCCTCTTCTTCAAAATTCATACTCATTGCGCTTCCTCCATCTTCACTAATCAGGTCGACAGTGCCAATGGAATGTAGGGAATTGTGAAGCTCCTCCAAAGCGTTCTGCAGTTTCTGTTCCTTGTACTCGGTCGTTCTTTGGATCTTGAACTGATATTCTTTTCGCTTTCGTTCGAAAGCGCGATAGTCTTTTGAATCTTTGTCACCTTTGAGCTCAAGCTTGAAGAGGAGAGACTCCACTTTATTCAATTTCTTCTGCAGTACTTGATAGGAATCGGTCATTGTGTCAAGAGGTGAAATGTCAATGAGGTGTTCAGACGAACGATATATTTGTCAAAGTCTAGGGATGAAAGGCTGATTTCCAACAGGTGAAAACTTGTCAAGTGTTTGGTAATGAGAAACAGCTGCGGGTAGGCTGATCGACACAACAAGCAATGTTGCGGATGGTTACTGGACAAGTGTCTTCTTCGTCTTTCGCTTTGGGAGTTGTGTCGGTTGTCGATTCTTGGTTGCTTGTGGGTTTGAGTGATGTGAGGAGTAGTGGTGCGTGAGCAAGGACAGGAAGAGAACCGATGCCATCATTTATGGCACACATGGAGAGGAAGAAGTCGGCTGGGTCTAGGTTGGCGTTGGCCATCCTTCGAGGCGACAAAGATTTAATCTAGTAATCGTACCATGATGTCTTGCTTCACTCCGATTGGCCTAAGTGAATCCTGACATGCTCGACGAAAGAGAAGAAGTACTTTTTAGTGTTGTGTTGTTGTTGTTGTAGAAGGGTACTTTCCATCGCGGGACACGCTTATTCATTCCAACTACTTGTAGTGCAGCCCACCAGCAAAAGCTAACAACGATGAAGATGAGCAGCTGCCAGCTCTTTTCAATACCTAGCTGTTATCCTCAAGTAGCGGCTTTGAACTACCATGTCGTAAACTGTTTTAGGTAGTAGTACTACGTTTTTTAGTACTAGTAGTAGTCGGTGCTGCAACGTTGAAGGCGAGGACATCAACCACATAAATCGTCGCTCCTCCACCACATTGTCCATATTTCTGGGAGGGTGATCTCTGATCTCACGAAGAACCAGGCTTTGGTAAGTTACCCATTGTATTACGGATGTAGAATAGGTATGTATATACGGTCTACTTGTCGATCGAGATGATTGCTTGAGGTTCCAGTCAACCAATCTTAATATCTACTACCGGTAGTACTAGGTAGTAGAAGACTATAATTATCTCCAAACACATACAGGTCGACAAGGAAACTATGATGGAGCATGCCTCAAGCAACACCAAGACCATATTGCCACGACCCATTCCCGGTTGGAACAACATGACAAAGATATCCTTAGAGAACCCAGCTACGCTTTCCAAGTGCGTGATGTCACTCCAATGAACGTCCCAGAAGGTGCTATGCAGGTGTAGATCCAAAATATTTGGGCCATCTTGGGTTGTCGCAGAAACCGCTACATGATACAGAGCATCCTTCCCGCATGCTGATGACAGGCACCACTACGGCCCTTGGAGACCAAAGGTGGTGTAGGGGCACGTGCCAAGGTGCAAAACACAGGTTGATTCCATTCATGGACATGAGCGCGGGCCTCCCAACCGCTGTATAAGACTCCAGTAGAAATTACAGACGCGAGTACAGTGGATGGATGGGCCCCGTACAAAAGCCGTAGAACAGTACTGACAAATCGAATACGCAGAATTTCACAACCGTCTCCACGATTTTTGGACGACAACTGACAACAAAAAAGATTCAGACCAGCGTGCTCTTACGGTGGTTAGGGTTATTGTAGAACCAAGGCTTGGATTCCACAAAGGGCTACAACCACATCAAAATGGCACCTTCTACTTCAGACGGTGGGGCTTCCACTGATAACCGATTCACGGTCGATATTCGTTTGTTTCTTGTCATGATTGTGTCGGCCATGGCGTTGAGTTTTGGCGTTGGAGTTGGAATGGGGCCTTCTGCGGTCGAGATGTTCCAAGCTTCTAGTCAACAACAGCAGCTTGAACTCCCCCCAGTCACCTCTGTGACTGTGGATGGCGCTTTGGAGAATGCCTCTGTTCCAGGTGTCCATGAACCTGCCGGTCAGGTACGTGTGTGTCTGGTATTGTGTCGTTTCTGTTCGAGCGAGGTCGTCATGTCATCGCACAAGCAGCATTGTTCGGCAGTATCGGAATGATCCAATGTATCTGAGTCTGACACATTCATCTGTCGTATTTTGTTCTTTATTTTCAGCATTTGTTGGTAGATATCAAGGGGATTGAAGCTGATTTCCTAGACTCTGAGGCTCGCCTCAGCCATGCCATGGTCGAAACGGTGCAGCAGGCTGGTTTGACCATGCTCTCTTACCATTGCCACAAACTTATCCCCAAGGGAGTCAGTTGTGTAGGAGTTTTGCTGGAGAGTCATATTTCCTTCCATACTTGGCCCGACGAGGGTGTGATTACTCTTGATTTGTTTACATGCGGAAACAATCCGTTGATCCCTGTCGTAGCAACCATCAAGGAATTGTTTGGAATCCCGCGTGCCAACGATGAGATTCATATGCAGTGGAGTCATGAACTTCGTGGATTCCGCAACAAGGACCCAGAGCCCAAGGCAGGAACAGAAACAAACTATGCCGTCTTGGATCACAACTGCGATTTGTCGCAGATGGTTTGGTCTCCCATTGACTGTGTCGTTAAGGAACAAATCGTCTCTACCCTTACCAAGTATCAACGGGTTGATATTTGGGACATGGTGGGCTTGGAGGAGACGCCTAGCCATGCGGATGCCCTCAAGTATGACCTTCAGCCGGGCGATCCTCGTTGGATTACATCCGAACTGGTTGCTCCTACTCGGTTTTTGTTCCTGGATGGAGTGCTGCAGTCGGAGAGTTTCAATCACGCTGAATATCATGAGGCAATGGTTCACCCTGCCATGTTCACCCATGCCAATCCCGTAAACGTCGCCGTTGGTACGTTTTTGTGCGACCGGGTATTTTTGTCATTGTTTTCGTTGCTCATTGTTTGTTCATACCTTGTCAATTGCAGTGGGCGGCGGAGAAGGTGCTACCTTGCGGGAAGTCCTAAAGCACAATTCTGTCGAAAAAGTGGTCATGGTGGAGATTGACGAAGAGCTCTTGGGTATCGTCCGTGAACATATGCCATATTTTGCAAACTGTACCGATTTTATCGACAGAGCAGATGACTGCTTCGAAGACCCGGCTGCCGATGTGGTCATTGATGATGCCAAGAGTTGGTTTGTGCAGCGATATGCTCAAGAAGGAACCCGGGATGGCCCTGCTTTCGACGTTGTCATTGTGGACGCCCTTGAACCTGAGATGGGTTCCCCCATCAGCAAGGGCCTATATGATTCCACTGAAATTCTTGAGGCCTTGCTCAATTCTATGACCGATGAGGGAATCATGGCAATCCAGATTGGCCGCGCCCCTACTATCCTTGACCCCCGCCCCGATATTGGCTTCAACGCTCCACGCGAACGTCTGTTCCAAGCATTGGAGAAATTGGACCAGGTGGAGGCCATGTTCGTCTATGAAGACGCTCACTGTGGATTCGCGGAGCCTCGTGCTTTCATGGTGGTGTGCAAGTCATCATCTTGTCGCCAGCGTTTCTACGCAACGGCAGATGAAATGGATTACTACATTTATGACCGCATCACCAGAACGCATTCGAAGGAGCGAGCCTTGAAATATTTTGATGGAGTCACACACCTCAGTTACCAAGTTTCTCCAAAGGCTTGGGAAACTATTTACTGCCGTCGTGAACCCACTCCATTTGAGTGCGCGTATCGTGATATGGATTTCAAGGCGCCACTGTTGGAGTTCAATGTTGAAAATGAGTCTGAAGGTGATTTCACTGTCAGTGTTGACTTCACCGAGGTAGATGGAGAGAAGAAAATTGAGAAGACACATGTTTGGGCCAACGTCGACATTCCAAAGGGCGCTTATATAATGGCAGATCATCTCGCTAGCTCTCTTCAGCTTTCTCATCCCGCCATTGACAACTTGCGAGATAACCTGAAGTATGGTGGGGTTACTGTTATTGAAGACTTTGTCGATTTCATTGATACATACGGACATGAGAGCAAGGCGGCTGGAAGCGCTCGCACACTTGTTGAAATTGGAGCTTCGTATTTCATTGCTTCTGTGGACGAGGAGGAGGAAGCCAATGTTGGTCGCTGGCTACCGCCACACCCAGATGGCAAGCGTCCCAAGTACTCGCCGGTTTACGAGAGACACCGATTGTCTTTTGACGTTTTCATGGTTGCAACCAAGGATATTCCAAAGGGTACTGAGCTCAAACGATTTGCTAAAATGTGGGACCAAGAATAGACTAATATAGTGTGACTTTACTGCTTAGTGCTCTCAATGGATGGTGTAGTATGCAGTCACAGCGATATATTATCATAGCTAGGCATGGGCTGAACTTCCCGTTGTCGATGGATGTGCGGAAGTATCCACGGTATCCTGGCGTTCTGTTTTTGTCATCTCCACTTCATCATCACCTGCGTTTTCTTCATCAAGTTCAGTCGCCGCGATATCGTTCACTTCATCATCTTCAGACCTGATTCCAAGCCTTTCTTGTTCGGCTTCTACCCACTTGTACAACTTTGGAGTCAAAGAACTCCCCACAACCAGCTGCATAGGATGCCAAATCAGGAGCGGCAACGTGTAGAGACCAACATTTGGATCACCTTCATACATTGCATTGATCAGCGGAATTCCCGTGGCAACGGACTTGTGTGTGCAGCCAAACAATCCCATGACACGAAGCTTTGGCTTGTCCTTGAACGCAACAGCCAGGGCAGACCACGCCAACACCATACAAATGAGGAGTTGCACAAATTGGATGACGATGACCAAAAACACATCAGCCAAATCGGAATCGTTCTCTTCAGCAAACGTTCGACAGAACACAGTATACACAATAAAGACAAGAGTCAATTGTTGTGCCAGTTTGACCTCCTTTTTGTGAGTTCTGTTGAACTCCACTGCAGCAGGACTAAACTTTTGGAGAATCTGCCCAACAATAACGGGAGTAACCACACGAATGGCCAACTTGTAGAAGACCTCTCCAAGTGCAACATCACCGGAAACACCCAAATATCCCAAAATCAAAAGAGGTGTCAAGAACACTCCAACCATGTTCCCGAAGGCAGCATTGAACACAGCTGCAGCCTCGTCACCTCCTGCACTCTTAGTCAACACAAGCTGCATATTGATAGTAGCAGGCAAAGTGGCGCAAACAATCATTCCTTGGGACAAGGCCGTAGACACAACGTTGGCTTCTTCCAATCCACGGCAAATACCATAGATGAGCGCACTGACGACACCAAAATTGAAAATCTGTACAAACAGATTGAATTTCAGCCTTTGGAAAGCTTTGGCCAACTCGGCTGTTTTCAACCCCAATCCCGTGACAACTACAAACAAAACGGAGACATCAGATAAGTAATGCTACCCACTGTCAACATGATGCAGTCGGCACAAACAACATTGAAAATACAACACGTACGGAAAATGAAGATAACAGCAATCCAAGTAGCAGTAATCTCAGGAGCGAGGTATTCAGCTCCCAAAGGTGGATATAACTTTGCCAAGCAGATTGAAACAGCGATCATACAGACAAAGTCATTCTCATTGTAGAACTGAAGAAGTCGTGTCCAGCAAAATTTGGTGTAGTACCTGAGCCCCCCTTCTGGTTGTGGTGGGTGGGGACCATCGCCATAGGGGTACTCTGCTACAGCTGGAGCCGAGGGTTGCTGATCTTGGTCCTCGCATTGTTCCTGGTCAACTTCTCTCGTAACATCATCGTCTTCCTGGACTGCACGTCCATTGGTGGTGGAGGTATTGGTATGTTCGTTGTTCATAGCGCCAAGAACAAGTGGGAATTGTGTCGATATTGTGAAAGCCAGTGAAACCTGCGGCGCTATAAAACAGAATCGGAAAGGGTGACAACTTGAACACTGACGTCAGCAAGTCGAATATTGTATCTTCGTGCAACACGTCGACTCGGGCGATTGCAAACAGGATCGAATTGATCATCTACTCTTATTCTAACCCTAAACTACCAAAGCTTGCCAAATACCATGCTTCTGGCACGACGTTTTCTAGCCCTGCACTACCACCAGATACTGGAGGGTTTATTAGTAGATCGAAACTCCCCGCAGAAAATGTGTCATATTGAATATTGAGCTGCTTATAATAATACAAAAACTACAAAAAACAAATGTTCCTGTTGATGAAACGCTGCCCTCATTGCAATCTCTGCCATATGCTCCTCAATCCTATTACCCCACATACATTCAAGAAAATTAATCTATAAAACAAAAATACTACCAGTGCTACAGGGGTAGTGAGACGGATTGTACAAGTTCTTCACTCTTTTCGACAAACTCGGCCGAGTTGCTAGCCACGGATGACGCCTCGGAGGCACTTTGTTCGCCATTGTTGTCTTTCATCTCACTTGCATTGTTGTCGACACTTCCAGAGGCCTTTGGTCTACCCCAAAGACCCTTCTTGGTGGTCACAGCCGGCGAAATAAAGCGTTGGGGAGGTGTGGGCTTTGTATCTTCCCTCTCTTTTGTCTGGGAGTCGTCCTCACCTTCCTCAGGAATAACAGTCCGAATGACAGAGCAACTTCTGGCTCGACGGAGTAGAGATGAACCCGAGCCAGAGCGGCCTTGAGGCATAGGAAGTCCCAAAAAGGATTTGAACGAGTTTGATCTGTAACTTCCCTTATCGGTACCATATTCCCGCTTTGCAGGGGTTGCATTGCTTGAAGTTTTCTTGTTAGCTAACCTGTTCTTGGGTTCCACCATCGGACGCTGTCGTGGGCGAACAGGCATGGAATGATTGCGTCCTGGAATAATGCTTCTTCTGGATTTGACTGGAGGGCCATCCGTTCGTTTTTGTTTCTTTTCAGGAGTGCGGGGCTCCATGGATGGAGGTTTGTCTGAATCAGAATCGCTAGTCCCTTGATTCCACCGATCCTCCGTGTTTGATTTGTTTTGCTTTTTATCTTTCGACTGGGATTTCCAAATTGCCTGTTTGGCTTGCAATTGGGAGAGCTCCCTGCTTGACGTCTGCAGCCGATTCCGCAAAGATCGATTATCGACTCGCAACCGGAGGTTTTCAGCATGAGACGTCTTCAACTCTCGTTCCAATTGGCGGATGACATCGAGTAATTCTTCTTGGCTACTAGACTCTGAATATACCACTCGAGATGAGCTCGTTCGCAATAGGTCCACCAGGGAATCATCTGGTTGGCCCATTCTAGTACTAGGAGTACTAGTACTAGTGCTAGATTCTGGGGAAGGGGACCTGTCGATTTGTTGACGCAATCTCCAATCGTTTACTCGTACTACTTGGTTGATTCGCTGTCTTGTTTGGTTCATTCCCATCGTGGAGCCCGAAGTGAGGCACCACAACTTCGCTGATTTTACGACGACAAAGGACTTTGCCTCGAAGTAGTGTGCGAGAAATCTTGGTTCCTCAAGCAGGAACTGGTGCTGCTGCTGCTCGCTCGCTGCAGTACTCGGACTTCCAACCTTTAACTGCCCGCTTTGCCCGAAGCACCGATATTTACCTCAAGACATTACGAGAGACTACCGGTGGTACGAATTACGATTGCGTAGGGGCCTACAATAAACTTCTACCGACATTCGTCCCAAGTGCCGTAATTGAGCCCCCAAGTCATTTTCTGTGTTGTTCGGTGATTGATAATGGTCCGTGCGAACAACCTTGCGAAATTTGTCACATCGCATGTTTATAGTCGGTTTATAGTCGTCCTTCCATACATGGGCCAACCTGAAGAAGCCATAGTCACTGAACGGATAATTATTCACCTAGAGGACAGTCATTGACGTGTCAATCAGCAGTACTGGTAGAAGGCGGTAGTAGAAGAAGGTACCAAGTCGTAAAGTTGTGTACATGGACAAATGTCAAGGAGCCAATGAAAGCACTCCGTGGAATCACATATTTCTCGAGAAAACAAAGCCCCGGTTCAGATTCGCCCAAGTTGTTGGAGTGGGTGCCAAGCTACCGGTACGCAATTTACAACAACAGTGCCCACCTGCCATACGTTTTATGCTACAATAGACAGTTGATGGTTCACTTCAAGCTACTCATCAAAGGAGGTTAATGAAAGAACGTGAAAGAATTCATGGTGGTGAAGCTGTTAGTAGCTCTATGCCATTTGTTGACTATGAAACCATTTTAGACCCATGACTACACAAGAACCAGCAGAATGACGTTTTTTGTCGTTGATTCAAGCCTCAACGAACTGTTCAATGTAATCTAATTGTAATCTAAAGCGGAAATGAAGTGCACTTGTCAACCTAGCTAATGAAACATGAACTACTACGTGTATCTATTCTTTCTCTTTCTTGTACTTTGAAAGATAAGATTGAACGATCTTTTCCCCTTTCCTTTCCCATTCATCCCGATTTGCAGTAGCATATTGGAGACATTCGTCACTGGAGACTCCAAACACTCCACAATTTTCCAGTTTCTTCGCGAGGGGAATGATATAGAAATCAAAGAATCCTATCTCGCCCTTGTACCACCCGACAGAAGGATCCGTATCAGACCTGCCAGACAAGTAAACCGCGTAACACTCATGGAAAAAGCGTTCGTTCCACTTCAAGTAGACATGCCAGTGCTGCATTGTATGGGCGACATCGGCAGCCTGGATCAAGTGCTCAATGACAATCGTTGCCTTTCGGTTTACATCCTCCGTCAAGTGATGATGGCTCTCGTCTTCGGACACCTTGCTGAAAGCCCGCTCCCATCGATTCTTTCGTAGTTGTCCCAACTCTTTGTCCACGATGTCTGTCGCCATCACACTATTTACCACAAGTTGCCTGAAACGAACAAGCTCCGATTGATTTTTGTAGATATACTTTCGAAGATCCGAGAACCTTTGTTGCATTAACAACGACCACGCCAGATCCACAGAGTTTTGCTCTGCCACACTTTTGTCGCGGTACTGTTTAGCAATTTCTGTTCCTTCCTTGACGAGTACGGCATTGGGCACACCAGGATGATCCATATCATGGATCAACGCAGAAAAGGCACATGCAAATTGTGTGATGGGGTCGGATGTGATTCCGAATGTGAACTTGTGTAGTTTTCTGGTTGCCGCCTTCCGCTTGTATGTCATGTTTTCGTAGTCTACCTCGTTGGGAGCCACAACACGACTTAGCAACTTCGTCAAACTTTGCGTAACATGGGAAGCATGCTCAAAGTTGTGAAAGGGGTTCCCACGATACATCTTGGCGACTTCGCCAACAAACATGTATACCTGTTTGATGACACTCTCTGGTAGTTCAACATTATCTGGGTCCTGCTGATACCTGGAGGCCTTCTTCTGCGGGAGATTAATAATCTCAGCAACTTCATCCAGAACTGTGTTGTCAGGATCAATATGGATGTGTGGCTCTCTACGACTTCTTGACCCTTTAAGACCATCAATGTTCATCGATGCCCTCGACGACAGACCTCCTCGTTCGTCGAGCTCCTTCACGATTTCATGGAAATCCTTCATTTCTTCTAGTGCCTCCTCAGACTCTCTCATGGCCACAATTCGCTTCAGGAGTCCAACTAGGAGATCCGAACTCCAGTTCACCAAGCGGGCTGTCTTATCCTCTGGTGACACCATCGAATGCGATGTCATTGACTTCTCATCACATCTCGAACTCAAGTCCAACTCGTTGGCAATAATTGAAACTCGGGCTGACTTCCTTGCCGCAGAATGAGAGTCCGGAACGACTTCTGCGATAACAGAAGCGTCATCAAGTATCAGCCAATATGTCTGCATTTCACCTTTTCCTTTCACCTGAACTGAATCTTGACGAGGTACAAGCCAGGCGCTCTTTCCAGCCTTTTCAATCAAATGAGCCGTGTCACTGGATATGTGGATCATGTTTCTGTCGCCTGTACTTTCCATTCTTGAAGCAACATTCACCGTGTCACCAAAAAGTTGAAACCTGGACTTCGCTCCTCTCAAAACACCAGCGGTTACTGGACCCGAGTTTATTCCCACCCGCATGGCTAGATCACCAGTATCAGGTCCAAGAAGCACTTCAAGACGCTTCACATCGCGCTGCATTTGATGGATAATGTCGTTCGCGAAACGAGCCATGTCAATAGCATGGAACTCGTTGGGCTCTGGTAGTCCTGATACCGCAACATAGCAGTCGCCAATAGTTTCAACTTTAAATATGCTGTATCGTTTTGTCAATAGGTCGAATGAGTTATAGAGAGTCTCAAGCAAAAGGAAGACCTGGGAAGGCTCACGAACGCTTGACCACGCCTGAGTAGAAAAGGCATTAGGAAAAGAGGAACAAAACAGATTGTACTCCACAGCTTTCTGGACGTACCGTGAAATTGGCAATATCGGCAAAAATGACAGATACACTGGGGTGAAGGTCTGCAATAGGTCTGGAGATGATACCACTTTGTCGACTAACTTCAAGGGGATCCGTAAAGTCTCCGTCAGACTGGCCAAGTTTCTCGGATAGCATCCGGTCTCTGACCGTTGGCGGGAACAGATTGTCTACAAGAGACTTCGTTCTTTCAACGTTTGCAATAGCATTTGGATAGGAATGTCCCACGAACCTGTCATACAACCAAAAGATTGCACCCATGGCGAACATGACACAGCAAGCGCTGAATGCGTAAATGATGGGTTGATTTGTGCCATAAGCTTCTTTCATTTCGACAGAGGGTCCAATATGCAGAACAATAGAGCAACCGTTGACTAACACAACGTCATCCAAGGGAAAGGATGAGACAGGGTCCATTACTGGAAGATCAACCTCTGTCAGTGAATGTATGAAAGCTGCCCCAACTTCATCCACTTCGAACATCAAGTTTCTGCCACATGAGTTTTCTAACACAACCACCATTGGACCCCCATTAGGCTCGCTCAAGATCCCACTCAACAACGCGTCCCACTCCATTTCGAACATCATAGACCCGACCATTTCTGTTGTATTTCCACCTCCCACGATCCCCGTTGCTACAATGCTATTCGCAGTCGACGATGGCACCCCAACAACGCACGTGGTCGGGTCCTCTGATAGACTCGAAACGAAACCTCCAAACGATTTGTCGTCATACATGTTGTAGTTGACTCTTTCGATGGCATCGGGATCCGTGAGAGACGTCATCCAAACTGGTGCAAACACAGCGTCTTCGTTTTCGAAATCTCCCGGATCGCTGTATTTTGTTCCGTTTGGTAGAACTCGAAAAATGAAAGGGGTGATATCAGTGGGGTCAACTTCGGCGTCGGATCCCAAAGCCTCAGTTGCTTCTTCGATCCAATCTTGGCTGCTATTCAAGGCATAAGCTTCCCATTCCAATCGCTCGTCTTCATCAACGAAGACAGTCATATCGAGAGAGGGACTTGCACATCCGAAAGGATTTTGTTCGAGAAAAAGAGAGACTTGAGTTTGGAAAAACGGCACAGTAACTGTTGGCCAAGATGCATCCGTGGCAGCAGCATAGCTGGAAATTGAAACTCCCAGAGCACTAAGAGCGTTTGAAAGCTGGTTTAGTCGAGAGGCTACACCATCAGCCAGCAGTTGAGCGCTCCCTTCAAACTGGTTCACAAAAGAAACGCAGCGGTGAGACAACAACATCGAAAGTTTACGTATGCAATGCCGAGGTGCTTACCTCCAACTCAAACTTGTCGTTCTCTTGAAAATTGGAATATCCGTACATAGTTAGGGAAGCTACAACCGTGAGGACCAGAAACATGGTAAGAACGAAAATTTTGGCAGACATGATTCGGTTCGCCTCCTTCTGAGCAAGGAGAGCTGCAGCAGCTACTCTCTCATCTGTTGCAGAAGCAACTGTTGTTGGAACCGAGGACCCGTCCGACAAACTTGCCAACTCATCGTCTTCCTCTTCGTCATCTTTTGTGCCCCAATCATCTTCATCCTCAGATTGTCCAGCGTAAGCCGCCCTTGCGGTCCCTTGTTGCCTTAACATATTGTCCATTGCACCGAGATTTGATTTTGTGAAGTTCGGCTAATCGTATTCTCGTTGCTGCTATGGCGAAAGTGGAGGGAAGCTTTGGTGATTGTACTACTTTTGAGCTGGCAATCGGTATTTTCTGTGGATTGGATTATCTTCTCCCGAAGTTGAGGAAGTTCTGCGTGAAAGTGACGATTGTTCATGGGGAAGCTGCCTCGAAAACGAATGTACACCCTCGTCTTACCCACTGATATAAGCCTCCAGTGGCTGAAGGCAATACAATAGGAGGCAGTATCACCTTTGCTTAAGTGGTTGGCTAGGCTGCTGCTGCGGGCTCGGAGGCAGTAATGGGCAGTACGCTAGCAATAGTGCTAACTGCTACATACCGGTACTACCTACCAGTATCTCAGAAACAGTCCTAGAACAAGCCTTATGTGAACTCAACTATATTGTTATGCGCCCAGGGGCTCATTGTTATTAGAAGTCTGACACTGCTTGCTGGAGATTGGGGTGGTGGACAGACGACAGAGTACCAGCATCATCTCTTCGATCTGTAGAGATAGAGTAGAGTACCTGTAGTTAGGTTATATTACCGGTTAGTAATGCTGCCTCTCGTCTTCGGTACCACCACATCATTGTTCTACCGGTTGATTGAGGGAGGAGGGAGGACACTTTGACCCCAGGAAAGATACCAGTACTGTCCTGTGCTGCTGCAGATATGCGACAGTTTCTAGAGCTCTGACGAAGATCACCAAGAACTTCAGAAGTTTCCCTTTTTTCATTCAAACAACTTGAGTAGCAGATACTCGTCTTGTAGGAACGGTCAGAGCCATGTGGGGTTGCACCAGTCCAAACCTTGCTGTTGTGGTTGTAAACTTGGACACTTGGATTGACTTCGGAATATAGAACTCTTGTCTATCTTCTCCCTCTGATTGATGATAGAGGGCTGCTCGTCTCACAGCTTCCTGTTGGAATTGATCAGAGAGATTTTTGTACATTTTGGCCAACATTTCCGTGTCATTATCCACGTCGTCTGATCCCAAACTGTTGTATTGATATTGTAGCACCGTGCCATTGACCAAACCCCGAAGAACTCTGTTTTTGCTTTGATACACGTCGTATTCCAAACCCCGAGAACACATTCCTTCGAAGAGTGGATCATCAAAGGATCGGGAACGTAGCTGACTTTCCCCATGCAAGAATTTTGCCTCTGATCTCGCGCTTTGTCGAATCGCATTGAGCTCCTTGGGAGTGTACCAGGTGATGCTTGGAGCCTGTTTACTCTTGAAGAAAATTTTGGCTCTGCATTTCTCGTTGAAACGAAGAGACTTGGTCGTTTGGTTACTGTTCTTTGTACTCATCCTTTTGAAAACAATGAGACTACCGGTATTAGTTTTGGGAGCGGAGGAATGGTGGAAGGTTGATTGAGTGCGATTGTGTGAGGCGAATGATCTTTGTTCCCGAACATCATAATAGGGGGCTTGATGGCATCGCATTCAATCATTGGGGAGGTCATGTCTACTACATCCTACAAGTATGTAACTGGAACCCTCACATTATTAAGCAGAGTCTGGGGCTATCCTTGGGGAGTGTCCCCGCTATAATTGTCGTGTTATGCCCAAATCTTGTATTGTCTTAGGGAATGTGGACTATAGTTCCCATCAAAACGAACAAAATGACTTCGAACGAAACCTTGAAGGAGTCGCAATGAAAAATCTGAGAAAGCGGTGCTACTGGTGCTGACGATAGACGATTAATGTTGTCTTAACCCCTTTTTCACGGGTACTCGTACTCCTCGTCGCTCGTCATCAGCATTCAGATTCCAGGTCATGTTGTGGCGAGAGTAGTAGTGCCGGAAGCAATGAGCTGGTCCGAACCACCAGTTCAATGTTCTTGTTGGTGCATTTACTAACTACCGGTACTAACGTTAGTACTAGAGAGGGATTTCAGGAGTTTAAAAGTTCCTGTTGATCATCATGAACGGTATTGGTAAAGAACAGTACTCGTAGTTGTTGCATAGTAGTACGCATTTTGTACCAACAACATTGTTTTGGTCTCACATCACACATGAGCACTGCAAAGCGCGGATGAAGACGGTAGAAACATTCCGGCTCGCAGCTATCAATATATCTGCCGCTCAACGAACTTAACACTCGTTATTCGTCATCGTCGGAAAGAAGGAGTAGTAGTACCCATAGTGATGGCAGAGGAGGCGGCGAAGGAGTAGGTGGTCGGTGGTCTCCTCCTCTCCCCTTCTTTTCATCGTATTGTGTCTGCACCAACCCTCAAAATCCCGTACAAATCGTATAGTCGCTCATCACGGGGACGTCGATTTGTCCTCATCGGCGGTGACTTTCTACCACCACAGTGATTCACACCCGCAAAATATCATTCAACGAACTACTTGTCTGGTGATATTGTGAAAATAATATGATGTTGATGTTCTAAGCGAGATCAGACTGTTCAAGTACTACTAGTAGTAGATGGTTTTCGGGCCCTCTCTCCACTACCAGGTGACCTGCTCGTTCGTCGAACAGAAACAGGAGTTTTCTCTTTCTTCCTTCTTGCAGAAACTCCAAC